>JASDQU010439688.1:43709-55883 GCA_032191745.1 Picea mariana | reverse complement strand
TAATATGGATGTCCAAATCCATGGATATGAAGTATGGGATGTCATGTTGGATATAAGATCTGACGTGAACATCGTCCCAAAGAAATCATGGGAAACGACGGGAAGGCCATGATTAATATATTCACCCATCGAGTTGTACTTGGAAAATCAATACAAGATATATCCTAATGGGCACCTGGAGGATGTAGAAGTTAATTTGGGCACCACAAAGAAAGTGGCAGATTTCAATGTCATGGAAATCATTGACAAGAAAGATGCATACCCCATATTGTTGGGCTTTGAGTGGGTCAACGATAATGAAGTGATCATCAATTTGAAATTGGGGGAGATGTCATTTAAAGCGAATGGGACCAAGTTCATACAACCCCTCGATATTGTAAAAGGGTAAAAATATATAGAACTAGTCGATGACATGATGGATGGTGTTGTAGTGGATTATATTGATTGTATGAATGAGGGATGATCACATCAATCCCACTACAAATTGAGCAATCAACCAGAGGAGAATTTGATCCTATTATTCAGACAATGATGAAGCATTCTAGGAATAGTAAGAGTGTAATCACAAGATGTCATCTTGCCATTACACCATGATCAAATTGATCCATTGGATTGGAATAGAGTTGCGTGACCCCCCCATATTTTATGGGATGGGGAGGCATTGAAGAATTCATAAAGGACTTGAGCCTAGCTTTACTAGAGGAGCAATTGATACTAGCCTTGGATGTAACTTTGAGGTACAAACTCTCCAAGTGGTGGGCCACCCACAGAGAAGACCTTGATAGCTAGGAGAAAGTCTAGTAAGCTTTGTGACATTGATTTCCTCCACTACCCGAGTGCTAAGTGATCAATATTATGGGGTGTCAAAGGACCCAATTGATTTCCCATAAGACTATGAAGGGAGAATAATCCGAAAATTCTTAGATGTTGAATTATTTCTAACTTGATTAGAAATATAAATGATTGTCTTTGACTAATTTGCAATAATACGAATTCACTTACTTATCCACAACTCAATTAAACTGATGAACAACTTGAAAGAAACTAAGTGAAAATAGAAAACAACTATGATAAGCACATTACACAAGTTTGTTAACAGAGTTCACCCATATTGGGCTACGTCTCCGTGTCCGCTTCCAATAGAGACTGCTTTATTAATGCTCAAATGCTTGTGTTTTTACAATGACCTTTTAAACATGTTGCTCAAACTCAGAAATAGAATAGACCATCGAGTTCCTCTTCAAATTCTGAGAAAAATGAGTATAAACACCTTATACTTTTCTCAAGGAACTCTATGGCACACAATACAATGCAATATCAAAGTCTAGATACCTTATGGCACAAACTTTGAGGCACATATGCTTAGCTCTGGCACAAGTATCAATGTTTTGTACTCTATACCCTACCTTGGTCTAGACGCCAACTTAAATAGAGTGCGGGTCACAACTACCATTGAATTCCACGCTATAACTTTAAATGTTATTTATTGGGTTTGTTTAAACAAAACAACCGTTTGGTGTAACAGATTGCACGCTTTGTGTTAAGTCGTTGGTTATATAAAGTGGAGGTAGCGAGGTCGAGACCCACGACCACCCCTTTTGACATACGGATTTGTACATTACAACTTAAAATAAGTTCTTTCCATATTATTCCCAACGAATTTCTCACTTGTTATGAAGAGGTTAGAGGTTCAATATTCTCTGGTAGTTATAACAAATTTTTGATACCCAACCCTGTTACACGTCAAAATTACTCAACGGGATAAGTGTCACATGTTCCTCTTAATTGTCGTAAGTGTCGCATCTTCCTTACAACTTTCGCAAGTGTCGCAAGTTGTTCACAAGTGTCGCAAACGTTGTTCAAGCATACTGCCATCACGACGAAACTAAGGAGGCACTTAAAACATCTCATACACTTGATTTGGAGAAGAGGAATTGATTAACTGAAGTCAAGGAACTTGTATTACCTGAGAAGAGCTCTTAAACAAAGGTTCTGAGGGTGAGTGCTCCCCTACATCAGCCTTAGGAGCGTTGGCGCTCCCTTATAAGGCCTCAGGGAGCGTTATAACGCTTGTCTGCCCCTCTGAAGGAGCGCTATCCACCTTTGGAGCGTTGGCGCTTCCCTCAAGCTTCCTAGGGAGCGCTACAACGCTTTGATGCCCATTTTGAGGGAGCGCTGCCTAATCTGAGGTAGTAGTTGGCCCGTTGAGGAGAATAAGGGGAGGATCTTTCAAGTTTAGAAGGCAGTTGCATTCAAATTCTTGGTTCCATCAGGAGATCCCTGATCTAAGGAGGAAGTTCCTCAACTTGTTCTAAAGATAACTCAGGAGGTTAAGCTCCTCTTAACCTATATAAGCAAGCTCTATGATGGTAAAAAGGGGGAAGAATTGCTAGCATGAAACCTATGATCTCATAGGAAACACACAGTCATCCAAAGGAGAGTGATCAGTGAAGCTGCTGTCATCCAGGTTGTGGATCTTTCGAGCAAGGGTTAGACGAAGGGGACTTGATGAAGCTGTTGCATTCGCATCTACGATTGTAAGTACTGCTGTCGTTATTCTCATTAATATGACACACTTGGCTTGTTTCTTTCTAGTTTGTGTCTGATGTTACATGAACTTATCATTGATAGATAGATTTGTTTTCAAGCTAATATCAATAGAGTAGGAAGTGGTCGTATCTTGTTTGTCTACAGGACTCAGCGAGGAGCAAAGGATTGGAGCTCAACTCGGAGCGTGCAGGGATAAACGTCGATAAATAGGTACTTCTATTCTCCTTCCTTCTCATGTGTTAGTTTGTATAGATTTGAAAGGAAGTCAGTGTCCACGTTAAGCATTTTCTGTCTTAGAGTTAAGGTCAAGCTCTTTGAGGCAATCTACCTGTCCGCTGGGAGATTTTCCTACAACAAACCCTCCTTGGGTTTCTTGAAGGTGCCACGTGGCACCACATGATTGGTCCATGTGGTGCTCAACCATTTTCTCATGACACTGACTTGGATGATGCCATGTCTCTGTACGATGCCACCTTTCATTACACGACCTGCTGGCTGTGCTACCACTGTACCTACCACGTCACTGTACGACTTACCACGTGGCACCCTTTTAGTGTGCCACATGGACCATGTTATCCCCAACTTCTAGGGATAACTAAGGAGATGATGTCTCGAGGCCCTCAGGTTGCAGACATGGAGTACTGAGAGACATATGACCGACAACATCCACATGCACAGATAGAGACTCGCTTCACCACCACACATATTGGATTTGTGACGATGGCATAAACCACATCAACTTGCTTCTGGAAGACGATGGTACTTGCTCGATGAGGTACAAGTCAGGTATTGTTGTAAGTTTCACTTTAATATTTCAGGAATTTAAGTATGTTGCATTTAAATCCGCTTTTGATTATAGAACGTCTACTTGGAAATTATGCTCTTTGCCCTGTTTCACCTTGGTGGTTGACATTGCGCCCTAATAAGTGGTAACCCACAGGGATGGGTTTTCTACTTGGAGGTATCCTTGACAAGTCATCGTGCCATTCCCGATCATACTTACCAATTTTCACACTTCACCCCTGTTTCATCTCCTTACCTTTTGGGATTTTCGGGTCTATTGACCCAAGAAGGATTTGTACCTCATTTCATGGGAAGAAGGGCCGAAGGTCTAGAGGGAATGTAGCTAGAAAAAGATAAAAACCAAAACTATAACCTTCCATATGCTCGCCCAAATAGGTCTTGAGAACAATGAAATGTTTCTCCTAAAAAATCTAAGACTTGCAAAAGCAAATACACCTATATATAAATGTCCCACTTGTTGGGGGATCTGCACAAGTGCATTACAAGTTTGACTTTACCCCTATGGCACTCTGTGTACTTCTCTTTTCAAGTGACGTTGTGGTACTGCCCCCAAAGATTCTTTTTACCCATTGGGAGTAACCATTTGTTCTAGACCTTAATTAATTAATGGCAATAAATGAGCTTGGAAAAAGGATGCATTGAAAATGAAGGTGCAACACACCCTCTACAAAGGCACCCACAATTGTGATGGAATTTTCTTGGTTAAAAAGGAGTTTATCTTGTTAATGATTAGAATACGTAAGGAATCTTTACTTTGCTATTGCTTTTTTCTTGGTTGCAAGGTTAATTTTCTAAGCTCTTGTGGAGTATAAGGGCATACTAAGCCTATCATAGTTGTCTTGAATAATTTATTGTACAAAGTGAGTAAAAGGGCTTACACCCTCCTAGTTTTTTCCTTGCTAGTCTTGCTTGCCTTAGGGAGTAAAAGAGATTACACCCATGAGGAAGTAGCATAACTAGTTCATTCATTAAAAGACTCCATAACCCAATAGCTTTAGGCACTAATCTCTTGCATTGGGGAAATAAAATCATTGCATTGGTATATGTGAAATTATGAGATATTGAAATTGTCTTAGTTGGAATCTTTTCTATGTGCTTTAGGCTTGCTAAGACCACTAAGGCATCTTGATTGCCCAAGTATCTCTTGCCATTGTTATAAATTTAAGCTACATCCATTAGGGTTGCAACAAATCACTCTTTAACACTTGTTTCACTCACTAATCTACCACTAAAGTTTGCTTACAAGTTGTCAATGTTGAAATACTTGATATTGGATAATTATTGGACAAGTTGTTTGTTGATTTTTAGGGGTAGATCTTGTTGCTGTAGCATATGTTTTCTACAACAATAAGGCTATCATAATGTCTCTGCAATAACATCATTTAACAACCCTATATTGTCACTAAAGTCTTGCTTTATATCACTCGAGTTATATTAATCGTTACCAACTTTATCTCTTGCATATTTACTTGACTTTTAGTGGCATATCTAGTAGTTTTAATTATCATTTACTTGCTGATTTATATCATTATTTACTGCTGCTACATAGGACAAAAATATTTACTTCCTTTCTCATTGAATATTTTGGCTTGTCTCTTTTTAATTTGTCTTGTCTCAGGTAGTTCTAACACTTTGGTACAGGTACTCAAGACCTTTGGAAACTTCCCTCAACCACAAGACATCCTCTCAAGCCTCCCTTCATTTCCATATTTGACCTATAGGGGGTTATCTTGCCATATGTTCATTTCCTGTCTTAATCCCCTAGTGTTGTGATAAATCTCACCCTGCGGATAGGTTGAGCTCCCCCTAGTTGGGTTTTCTTCAATTAAGACAACTAGAACAAATGGACATTGACATTCCTGGTTTCCATCTATTTATGCATGCAATAAGAGAGGAGGAGGAAGAGAATGAGGCACCTTTTTTTGTCCGTTGTCCTCGCTCCTCTTTACCATTCCAGTGTTGGATCGAGTCTAGCTCCAAACATAGTCTAACTGCAAAGAAATAGAACTATCCTCCTCTTCTACTTCTTGTAACAAGTTAGATGAAATCTATCCTAACTAGGTCACAATCATTCATACATAAACTGAAACAAGACGAAAGTAAGGAAATAGGCCAATTTTATTGATATGAGAAACAATGAAACTTACAATCATGATGCGCTGCAATCTTTACTCCATGCTTCTCCTTTCCAACCCCTAAATATGCACTGCCAGGATACCTTCTGAAGTCTAAGCTTAAAGGTTTGATATCTCTCCAAGTGTTCTTTATCATGAACCCCCATCAACCTTGAGAGTCCTTGTTTGTATAGGAGCTTGGGAGGTTTAACCAACATAGGGAATCAAGGGAAGGTTGATATCTTTCCTCCATGAGTTAGGATTGATTACTCAAAATGGAAGGACTTGAATCCATGATTCATCGTTTATTCATAACAACCCAAAGATCCTTGGAACTATCCCACAAAAAAAGGTGGGATTGGTTAAAACCACCCCATCATGAGTGACACTCCCTAAATTATTATGACAAGGTGTCAGTGACGCTCCCAAATGGTCTATCTAGGGGCATCACACAAGGGGTGACACTCCCTAAGCCATGTCAGGGGGGCGTCAGTGCTCCAACTAAGCCAAAAATTGAGGGTAAAAGTCACGTTTTCGACCTTCAAAATGGGTTTTTCTTCTCTTTAATGGCTAGGGATGATGACAAAGTGTTATTCCATGGTGTCAGAGTGATGAAACATAAATGAGACACTTAGGAAAGTGTCATTTTGGAATTATGACACTCAACAACACAACTGTACATAAGTGCGACACTTAATAAAATACTGACATAAGTGTGACACTTAATAAAATAGTGACATAAGTGTGACACTGCGTGTAACACCAAGGTCACCCGGGATTCCCCCCTTGCGTAGGATTTCTCCTTCACTAAAGCGAGGGGAGGGTTTATCTAAGGTGACAATGGGTAGACTCTCAAATAGTTCTCGCCATCTTGTGGATTGGGTCGGGCTTTTCCCAACCTACAATTTGTGTGATAACATTTTGGCGCTGTTGTCGGGAAGGATTTTGAATCCTCTTTCGTTCCCTAACAACACTTTGGAAAACTATCCCAAAGCCTTTCCTAGTTTTTCTGGCGACTCCACTTGAGGAAATTTCCCTTTCCTTTCTTGATGAGATTTTCAAATCATCTAGCGACTCCACCACGAGACAAACCCAAGGGAAGGATTACCCTAGCCCTCCACCTCTACCTAAATTTCCTAAAAACAAGACAAGACCTCCTAAACTTGTACCCTCTTCTACTTCTCCATGGCCTTTAACCAACTTGTCCATACCTTGTTCACCAAACACTCCCTTAAACCAATGGGTTAAAGGAACTTACGAACCCCTGAATGTGACTAATATCCCTGGATCACCTCACCAAATCCGAAAGGGTTTCAAAGAGTGGCTTCCAACCTTTTCAGAAGAAGACTCAACTCTGGTTGAGGATCACCTAAAAAAAATTCTCAGGGCCTTAGAACCTTATGACTAGTATGGGGATGTCCGAATGAGGATTTTCTCCTACACTCTTATTGGGAAGGCCTAAGACTGGTATGCCAATATCTTAACAGGGATAATCACAAATTGGGATCCCTTTTGAGATCTTTTCGTCAAGAGATTTTCCAAAAGGAAATATTGCATATCCCTTTATAATGAACTCCACCATTACATGAAGGAGCCAGGGGAAAGTATATGTGATTTTAATGACTGATTCAACACCCTTGTGAAGAGTTTTCGCCAATATTTCGAGCCCACTCAACACAATGTCCTCAAGACTTACATGTCAATTATAAAGGACCCATGTTGTTTCCTAATAGGAAAATATTACCCTTTTTCCTTGATTTAAGCCCAAGAAAGGGCACGTGAAATTGAGGAGAAATTGGCTTCCTCGTTCCACCAAGTAGAGGATTGTCGCAGGGAAGTTACACAAGTTACCTGCTCACCAATTTTACTACTCCACCTCCCAACCCCCATTATGCCGCCAAAGATTACTTGGATAAGGAGAGAAGGGAATCTACTAGGAGAGTTGGTACTCGAGTAATGAGTGTCATAGGGAAGAGGAAAACACCAGAGTCTGAAAGAAGGAATCCCTTGGTGGAAGAAAATTCGAAAATTGAGGAATTCGTGGTAGCAAACAAAGGATAATTTTTTTTTCTACACCATATTCAAAATATTTTATCCTCGCCCAATAAACAGGAAGAATCTCATACTCTTGAAGATGAGTCAGGAGAGCCCATCGTAGAAGATGAGACTCAAAAGGAAACCACCATAGAACTTTCTAGATGTATTGACCATCCTCATCATGTTATCAATGAGGGAATTGACAACACCTTCATTTTGGAAAACTCTCTTTTTATGGATGAAGAAAAGAGGGATGGATGTTGGGGACTGGATTTTGATGGTGCACATTCAAGTACATGATTAGGTGCCAGAGTGGTCCTAATATCATTTAATAAAGACACTACTCTTTTCTCATACAGACTTGAGTTCGATTGCACTAACAACATAGCTGAGTATGAAGCCCTAGTTTTGGGCGTGAACCTCACCATCGATATGAACATCAAGTCATTACACATAAGAGGGGATTCAAATTTAATTATCTCACAGGTTAACATGATTTTTTCCGCCCAAAACCCAAGGCTGAGACAATACAAGGATGTTGTTTGGGCCTCCATAAAGAAGTTTGACGACTTTTGAATTGAAGCTATCCCCATAGAAGAAAATCATCTTGCAGACAACCTTGCGGTTTCCACTTCCACTTTACAACATTTCAAGGAGATCGATCACTACCTGACAATATGGAACACTGGCAAGTTTTTGATAGTGAGGACCAAATCTGTTGTTTCCTTCAAAATGAGGGTGAATTCTCTGAAACTCAGATAAATATTTTGGCCGAGGGAGAAAATATCGAGATTATGGATATACCTAATGGACCCTTACACAAAGGCATTGTTCCCTAGAGATACTTTTTGATCAAGATGATATGTATAAAGGGAAAGCATCAAGCAATATCGAAGATAAAGTCATCAAGTTCAATATTGGCACCGAGGAATCCCCAAAATGGTCAAGTTTGGGAAAGGGACAACTCCTAATGAGAGGGAGAAGTTGATCACTCTCATCAGAGAATTAAAGGAGGATTTTTTTGCCTAGTCGTATGGAGATTTGAAGGCTTACCGAGAAGACACTAATAGTTATACACCATGCTATTCCTCTTAATGAAGGCACAAAACTCTTCAGGCATAAACTCAGACAAATGAACCCAAAAGTTTCCCCACAAGTCCAAAGGGAGTTGCAAAAAATAGTTGAGGCCGGGATAATCGAACCCATCAGGTACTCATCTTAGTTTTCCAATCCTGTCATTATCCGAAAGAAAACTGGTGACATCAGGATATGTGTTGACTTCATGAACTTGAACCAGACCTCACTTAAAGACAATTATTCTTTGCCAAACATGGATTACAAGTTGCGAGGGTTACCAGAGCATGAATGATGTCCATGCTTGACAACTTTTCAGGATATAGCCAGGTACTCCTAAAGGAGGATGACCAGCTCAAAACCACTTTCACTACCCCTTAGGGAACTTACAAGTATTTGAGAATACCTTTCGGGTTGAATAATGCAGGAGCTACTTTCAACGTGCCATGGATTATGATTTTAGGGATCTAATCGAGAAACTCATAGATATTTACCAGGATGACCTAACCGCTATCTTCAAGAAAAAAGATCAACATATCCAACACTTAAGGATGATTTTTCAAAGGTGCAGAGAATATGGCATTTCTCTTAATCCAAAGAAATCAATTTTTGGTGTGGATAAAGGGAAATTATTAGAAAATATCATCTCCAAGGATGACATCTCAATAGATCCTTCAAGAATTGAAGCCATCAAGATAATCACTCTCCCTAAAGACAAGAAATCCTTACAATCCTTCTTCGGACATATCAACTTCATAAGAAGGTTCATTCCAAACTTTGTTGAAATTGTTAAACCCCTTAATCNTGTTTCCAACATATAAAAGAGGCAATAACTATCACACCAATTCTAGTTAGTTCATATTTTTCTAAATATTTCATCGTCTTTTCTTTCACCTTAGAAGACACCATCACAAGAGTTCTTCTGCAAAAGAATGATCAAGGAAATGAACAACTAATCGCCTTCATGAGAAAATCCCTTAGAGACTCAGAGATAAATTACACCATTACAGAAAAGCAAGACTATGCTCTTGTCAAGTCCCTCAATCATTTTAGAACCTACGTAGGGTATAGCAATATCAATGCTTTCGTCCCGTACCCCACCGTAAAGGATGTCCTATCACAACAACATTGTATTGGATCAAGGGGAAACTGTGTTTTAAAAATATGAGAGTACGACTTGGAGATAATACCATCCAAGATAATCAAAGACCAGGAATTAGATAAGATGTTGACAAAAATAAATCAAGAATCTATCAAAATGGGAGAAAAAGAACAAATCGATGTTTTCATAAGTGAAATTGAGGATGACGAATGGTATTCACACATTATTTACTATTTGAAGAATCTTACTTGTCCTGATCATCTTGTCCATCATAAGAGGAGAGCCTTAAAAATCAAAGCCATGAAGTATTGTTTGATGTGGGATGGTCTCAGATGGAGGAACCTCAATGGGGTAATCCTCAAATGATTAAATAAAGAAGAAGCAGACAAGTTGGTTGCATAGTTTCATTCAGGATATTGTGGAGACCATTTTGCAGCCCGCACTACTGCCCATAAATTTTGAGGGAAGTATATTATTGGCCTACTATTTTCTCTGAAACACATCGCTACATCAGATCTTGTCAGCCTTGCTAGTTCTTTGCTGGAAAACAATGCCCGCCTACCCTCCCTCTTAAACTGGTTGTTGTGGAAGCACCCTTCCAAGAATGGGGACTGGATTTCATTGGCAAATTCAAGGACAACTCTAGTAATGGTTACCGATGGGTTTTGACTGCCACTAACTATTTAACCCGATGGGTGGAAGCTGACACAACAAAGAAAGCAACAAAAGAGGTTGTAATGAAGTTCCTTAAGGAGAAGATTATCACTAAATTCGGTGTTCCGGTGAAGATAACTACAAACAACGACAAGGATTTCAGTTTGATGGTGCTCAATGAGTTTTGTTTAAAATATGGAATTGTTTTGTCACACTCTTCAAATTATTATCCTCAAGGAAATGGATTAGCAGAATCCAACAACAAGAATATCATGAATATCATAAAGAAAACTGTTCGAGAAAACAATAAAAGTTGGGATAGCAAGATCAAATATGTCGTGTGGGTAGACCATACAACTACTAAGACTTCTACCGGGAAAACCCCTTTTGAATTATTTTATAGATTGGAGGCATGTCTACCTATGAACCTCCAAATTCTAGCCTTGCAATTAGCCCAACACTTCGCCACAAATAAAGAAGCATTGCAGGGGCGAATTGATCAACTTATGGAGTTGGAAGAAACTCGAAGAATGACTTTTGATCAAATGGAAAAGAACTAAGATAAAGTAAAAGGAACCTTTGAAAGTAAAGCAAAGATGAGATATTTTAAGAAGGGGGATTTTGTCCTAATGTGGGTCAAAAGAAGAGAAAAACCTGGAATGCATAAAAAGTTTGATAGTCTGTGGTTGGGACTGTACACGATATATGAAATATTTGGGTTAAACTCTTTATTTTTGTCCACAACAGAGGGGAGGAGGATGCCATTACTAGTGAATGGATCCCTCCTCAAGCATTATTTCCCAGATGGTACGTGACTTCTTTAGGGCCTAGGCCCTAGGTAAGTAGGTAGGTCATCTTGCTTTCTTGCATTTTGCATCTTGATTGATCATGGTAGTTTAGCTGCATTTCATTTTTCTCTACTTGTATTTTTTTTTATTTACATACTTCTCTTTTATCATATTATATGAAAAGTGCAAAATTTTCTTTTCTAGATTAGTTGTTGTTTTGAGATTTTGATTTTTAATATATATAAACAAAGGGTGAGTAGAGCCACCCTAGATTTTACGGTTTTATGTTTCAGTGTAGGCACAGGTCTGACCAAGATATGTCGAGGTTGTCATGCACTCTACGAAGAGTAAATGTTCTCGAGTAGGAGAGAGATGTTATCCCAATTTCTAGGGATAACTAAGGAGATGATGTCTTGAGGCCCTCAAGTTGCAGACAAGGAGTACTGAGAGACATATGACTGACAACATCCACATGCATAGACATCGACCCACTTCACCACCACACATCATGGATTCGTGACGATGGCATCAACCACATCAACTTACTTCTGGAAGATGATGGGTCTTGCTCCATGAGGTACAAGTCAGGTATTGTGGTAAGTGTCACTTTAATATTTCAGGTATTTGAGTATGTTGCATTTAAAGTTTATTTTGATTTTGATTATTAGACATTTGGAACTTTTGATGAGGATGATCCCTTGTACCTTGACAATAATACCCCACGCATGAAGGGAAGTCCTTTGGAGGCCCAACGATTTCATCCTCAAGCTCAACGACTTGTCCAAAGTGCCAAACTGTCACTCCTTGAGGAGATGACATCATGTTTTAAGGTTTACTTTATGTGAAAATCAAATTTATGTTGTAAAGGGGAAAAGCAAAGGAGGTTGACCTCCTTACTTTGTGGTTTACCCTAATTTATGTGGATAAGGATCAATGACATTTCATTTTCACATAACTCTTACTTGGGAGAAATACTCCATGGCTGAAATCTGCACCCTTCTTTGGGAAATTTTACATATCTCTCTCCTCTACTTGCTCTTGTGATGGTTTG
>JASDQU010439688.1:27078-41231 GCA_032191745.1 Picea mariana | reverse complement strand
TCACACTTCACCCCTGTTTCATCTCCTTACCTTTTGGGATTTTCAGGTGTATTGACCCAAGAAGGATTTGTACCTCATTTCACGGGAAGAAGGGCCGAAGGTCTAGAGGGAATGTAGCTAGAAAAAGATAAAAGCCAAAACTATAACCTTCCAGATGCTTGCCCAAATAGGTCTTGAGAGCAATGAAATGTTTCTCCTAAAAAATCTAAGACCTGCAAAAGCAAATACACCTATATATAAATGTCTCACTTGTTGGGGGATCTGCACAAGTGCATTACAAGTTTGACTTTACCCCTATGGCACTCTGTGTACTTCTCTTTTCAAGTGACGTTGTGGTACTACCCCCAAAGATTTTTTTTACCCGTTGGGAGTAACCATTTGTTCTAGACCTTAATTAATCAATGACAATAAATTAGCTTGGAAAAAGGATGCATTGAAAATGAAGGTGCAACACACTCTCTACAAAGGCACCCACAATTGTGATGGAATTTTCTTGGTTAAAAAGGAGTTTATCTTGTTAATGATTAGAATAAGTAAGGAATCTTTACTTTGATATTTCTTTTTTCTTGGTTGCAAGGTTAGTTTTCTAAGCTCTTGTGGAGTGTAAGGGCATACTAAGCCTATCATAGTTGCCTTGAATAATTTATTGTACAAAGGGAGTAAAAGGGCTTACACCCTCCTAGTTTTTTCCTTGCTAGTCTTGCTTGCCTTAGGGAGTAAAAGAGATTACACCCATGAGGAAGTAGCATACTAGTTCATTCATTAAAAGACTTCATAACCCAATAGCTTTAGGCACTAATCTCTTGCATTGGGGAAATAAAATCATTGCATTGGTATATGTGAAATTATGAGAGATTGAAATTGTCTTAGTTGGAATCTTTTCTATGTGCTTTAGGCTTGCTAAGACCACTAAGGCATCTTGATTGCCCAAGTATCTCTTGCTATTGTTATAAATTTAAGCTACATCCATTAGGGTTGCAACAAATCACTCTTTAACACTTGTTTCACTCACCAATCTACCACTAAAGTTTGCTTACAAGTTGTCAATGTTGAAATACTTGATATTGGATAATTATTGGACAAGTTGTTCGCTGATTTTTAGGGGTAGATCTTGCTGCTGTAGCATATGTTTTCTACAACGATAAGGCTATCATAATGTCTCTGCAATAACATCATTAAACAACCCTATATTGTCACTAAAGTCTTGCTTTATATCACTCGAGTTATATTAATTGTTACCAACTTTATCTCTTGCATATTTACTTGACTTTTAGTTGCATATCTAGTAGTTTTAATTATCATTTACTTGCTGATGTATATCATTATTTACTGCTTCTACATAGGACAAAAATATTTACTTCCTTTCCCATTGAATATTTTGGCTTGTCTCTTTTTAATTTGTCTTGTCTCAGGTAGGTCTAACACTTTGGCGCAGGTACTCAAGACCTTTGGAAACTTTCCTCAACCACAAGACATCCTCTCAAGCCTCCCTTCATTTCCATATCTGACCCATAGGGGGTTATCTTGCCATATGTTCATTTCCCGTCTTAATCCCCCAGTGTTGTGAGAAATCTCACCCTGTGGATAGGTTGAGCTCCCCCTAGTTGGGTTTTCTTCAACTAAGACAACTAGAACAAATGGACATTAACATTCCTGGTTTCCATCTATTTATGCATGCAATAAGAGAGGAGGAGGAAGAGAATGAGGCACCTTTTTTTGTCCATTGTCCTCGCTCCTCTTTACCATTCTGGTGTTGGATCGAGTCTAGCTCCAAACATAGTTTAACGGCAAAGAAATAGAACTATCCTCCTCTTCTACTTCTTGTAACAAGTTAGATGAAAGCTATCCTAACTAGGTTACAATCATTCATACATAAACTGAAACAAGACGAAAGTAAGGAAATAGGATAATTTTATTGATATGAGAAACAATGAAACTTACAATCATGATGCGCTGCAATATTTACTCCATGCTTCTTCTTTCCAACCCCTAAATATGCACTGCCAGGATACCTTTTGAAGTCTGAGCTCAAAGGTTTGATATCTCTCCAACTGTTCTCTATCATGAACCCCCATCAACCTTGAGAGGCCTTGTTTGTATAGGAGCTTGGGAGGTTTAACCAACATAGGGAATCAAGGTAAGGTTGATATCTTTCCTCCATGAGTTAGGATTGATTACTCAAAATGGAGGGACTTGAATCCATGATTCATCGTTTATTCATAACAACCCAAAGATCCTTGGAACTATCCCACAGAAAAAGGTGGGATTGGTTAAAACCACCCCAACATGGGTGACACTCCCTAAATTCTTATGACAGGGTGTCAGTGACGCTCCCAAATGGTCTATCTAGGGGCGTCACACAAGGGGTGACGCTCCCTAAGCCATGTCAAGGGGGCGTCAGTGCTCCAACTAAGCCAAAAATTGAGGGTAAAAGTCACGTTTTCGACCTTCAAAATGGGTTTTTCTTCTCTTTAATAGCTAGGGATGATGAAAAAGTGTTATTCCATGGTGTCAGAGTGATGAAACATAAATGAGACACTTAGGAAAGTGTCGTTTTGGAATTATGACACTCAACAACACAACTGTACATAAGTACGACACTTAATAAAATATTGACATAAGTGTGACACTTAATAAAATAGTGACATAAGTGTAACACTTAGTATGACACTAGGCAGTGTGCAAATTTTGTGTGTAACACCAAGGTCACCCAAGATTCCCTCCTTGTGTAGGATTTCTCCTTCACTAAAGCGAGGGGAGGGTTTATCTAAGGTGACAATGGGTAGACTCTCAAATAGTTCTCGCCATCTTGTGGATTGGGTCGGGCTTTTCCCAACCTACAATTTGCGTGATAACATTTTGGCGCCGTTGTCAGGGAGGATTTTGAATCCTCTTTCATTCCCTAACAACACTTTGGAAAACTATCCCAAAGCCATTCCCAGTTTTTCTGGCGACTCCACTTGAGGAAATTTCCCTTTCCTTTCTTGATGAGATTTTCAAATCATCTGGCAACTCCACCACGAGACAAACCCAAGGGAAGGATTACCCTAGCCCTCCACCTATACCTAAATTTCCTAAAAACAAGACAAAACCTCCTAAACTTGTACCCTCTTCTACTTCTCCATGGCCTTTAACCAGCTTGTCCATACCTTGTTCACCAAACACTCCCTTAAACCAATGGGTTAAAGGAACTTACGAACCCCTGGATGTGACTAGTATTTCTGGATCACCTCACCAAATCCGAAAGGGTTTCAAAGAGTGGCTTCCAACCTTTTCAGAAGAAGACTCAACTCTGGTTGAGGATCACCTAAAAAAAATTCTTAGGGCCTTTGAACCTTATGACTAGTATGGGGATGTCCGAATGAGGCTTTTCTCCTACACTCTTATTGGGAAGGCCTAAGACTGGTATGCCAACATCTTAACAGGGATAATCACAAATTGGGATACCTTTTGAGATCTTTTCGTCAAGAGATTTTCCAAAAGGAAATATTGCATATCCCTTTATAATGAACTCCACCATTACATGAAGGAGCCAGGGGAAAGTATATGTGATTTTAATGACTGATTCAACACCCTTGTGAAGAGTTTTCGCCAATATTTCAAGCCCACTCAACATAATGTCCTCAAGATTTACATGTCAACCATAAAGGACTCATGTTGTTTCCTAGTAGGAAAAGATTGCCCTTTTTCCTTGATTTAATCCCAAGAAAGGGCACGTGAAATTGAGGAGAAATTGGCTTCCTCGTTCCACCAAGTTGAGGATTGTTGCAGGGAAGTTACCCAAGTTACCTGCTCACCAATTTCACTACTCCACCTCCCAACCCCCATTATGCCGCCAAAGATTACTTGGATAAGGAGAGAAGGGGAGCTACTAGGAGAGTTGGTACTCGAGTAATGAGTGTCATAGGGAAGAGGAAAACACTAGATTCTGAAAGAAGGAATCCCTTGGTGGAAGAAAATTCAAAAATTGAGGAATTCGTGGTAGCAAACAAAGCATAATTTTTTTTTCTACACCATATTCAAAATATTTTATCCTCGCCCAATAAATAGGAAGAATCTCATACTCTTGAAGACGATTCAGGAGAGCCCATCACAGAAGATGAGACTCAAAAGGAAACCACCATAGAACTTTCTAGATGTATTGACCATCCTCATCATGTTATCAATGAGGGAATCGACAACACCTTCATTTTGGAAAAATCTCTTTTTATGGATGAATAAAAGAGGGATGGATGTTGGGGACTGGATTTTGATGGTGCACATTCAAGTACATGATTAGGTGCTAGAGTGGTCCTAATATCATTTAATAAAGACGCTACCCTTTTCTCATACAGACTTGAGTTTGATTGCACTAACAACATAGCTGAGTATGAAGCCCTAGTTTTGGGCGTGAACCTCACCATCGATATGAACATCAAGTCATTACACATAAGAGGGGATTCAAATTTAATTGTCTCACAGGTTAACATGATTTTTGCCACCCAAAACCCAAGGCTGAAACAATACAAGGATGTTGTTTGTGCCTCCATAAAGAAGTTTGACGACTTTTCAATTGAAGCTATCCCCATAGAATAAAATCATCTCACAGACAACCTTGCAGTTTCTGCTTCCACTTTACAACATTTCAAGGAGATCGATCACTACCTGACAATATGGAACACTAGCAAGTTTTTGATAGTGAGGACCAAATCTCTTGTTTCTTTCAAAATGAGGGTGAATTCTTTGAAACTCAGATAAATATTTTGGCCGAGGGATAAAATATCGAGATTATGGATATACCTAATGGACCCTTACGGAAAGGCATTGTTCCCTAGATATATTTTTTGATCAAGATGATATGTATAAAGGGAAAGCATCAAGCAATATCGAAGATGAAGTCATCAAGTTCAATATTGGCACCGAGGAATCCACAAAATGGTCAAGTTTGGGAAAGGGACAACTCCTAATGAGAGGGAGAAGTTGATCACTCTCATCAGAGAATTAAAGGAGGATTTTTTTGCCTGGTCGTATGGAGATTTGAAGGCTTATCGAGAAGACGCTAATAGTTATACACCATGCTATTCCTCTTAATGAAGGCACAAAACCCTTCAGGCATAAACTCAGACAAATGAACCCAAAAGTTTCCCCACAAGTCCAAAGGGAGTTGCAAAAAATGGTTGAGGCAGGGATAATCGAACCCATCAGGTACTCATCTTGGTTTTCCAATCCTGTCATTATTCGAAAGAAAACTGGTGACATCAGGATATGTGTTGACTTCATGAACTTGAACCAGACCTCATTTAAAGACAATTATTCTTTGCCAAACATGGATTACAAGTTGCGAGGGTTACCAGAGCATGAATGGTGTCCATGCTTGACAACTTTTTAGGATATAGCCAGGTACTCATAAAGGAGGATGACCATCTCAAAACCGCTTTCACTACCCCTTAGGGAACTTACAAGTATTTGAGAATACCTTTCAGGTTGAATAATGCAGAAGCTACTTTCATCGTGCCATGGATTATGATTTTAGGGATCTAATTGAGAAACTCATAGATATTTACCAGGATGACCTAACCACTATCTTCAAGAAAAAAGATCAACATATCCAACACTTAAGAATGATTTTTCAAAGGTGCAGAGAATATGACATTTCTCTTAATCCAAAGAAATCAATTTTTGGTGTGGATGAAGGGAAATTATTAGAAAATATCATCTCCAAGGATGACATCTCAATAGATCCTTCAATAATTGAAGCCATCAAGATAATCCCTCTCCCTAAAGACAAGAAATCCTTACAATCCTTCTTCTGACATATCAACTTCATAAGAAGGTTCATTCCAAACTTTGCTGAAATTGTTAAACCCCTTAATCGCTTGTTAAAAAAAGATGCTCATTTTGAATGGAATGACGAGGGAAAAAAATATTTCCAACATATAAAAGAGGCAATAACTATCACACCAATTCTAGTCAGTTCATATTTTTCTAAAGATTTCATCATCTTTTCTTTCACCTTAGAAGACACCATCACAAGAGTTCTTCTGCAAAAGAATGATCAAGGAAATGGACAGTCGATCGCCTTCATGAGAAAATCCCTTAGAGACTTAGAGATAAATTACACCATTACAGAAAAGCAAGACTATGCTCTTGTCAAGTCCCTCAATCATTTTAGAACCTACGTAGGGTATAGCAATATCAAAGCTTTCGTCCCGTACCCCACCGTAAAGGATGTCCTATCACAACAACATTGTCTTGGATCAAGGGGAAACTGGGTTTCAAAAATATGAGAGTACGACTTGGATATAATACCATCCAAGATAATCAAAGGCCAGGAATTAGATAAGATGTTGACAAAAATAAATCAAGAATCTATCAAAATGGGAGAAAAAGAACAAATTGATGTTTTCATAAGTGAAATTGAGGATGACGAATGGTATTCACACATTATTTACTATTTGAAGAATCTTACTTGTCCTGATCATCTTGTCCATCATAAGAGGAGAGCCTTAAAAATCAAAGCCATGAAGTATTGTTTGATGTGGGATGGTCTAAGATGGAGGAACCTCAATGGGGTAATCCTCAAGTGATTAAATAAAGAAGAAGCAGACAAGTTGGTTGCATAGTTTCATTCAGGATATTCTGGAGACCATTTTGCAGCAGCCCATAAATTTGGAGGGAAGTATATTATTGGCCTACTATTTTCTCTGACACACATCGCTACATTAGATCTTGTCAGCCTTGCTAGTTCTTTGCTGGAAAACAATGCCTGCCTGCCCTCCCTCTTAAACTGGTTGTTGTGGAAGCACCCTTCCAAGAATGGGGACTGGATTTCATTGGCGAATTCAAGGACAACTCTCTAGTAATGGTTACCGATGGGTTTTGAATGCCACTGACTATTTAACCCGATGGGTGGAAGCTGACACAACAAAGAAAGCAACATAAGAGGTGGTAATGAAGTTCCTTAAGGAGAAGATTATCACTAAATTCGGTGTTCCGATGAAGATAACTATAGACAACGACAAGGATTTCAGTTCGATGGTGCTTAATGAGTTTTGTTTAAAATATGGAATTGTTTTGTCACACTCTTCAAATTATTATCCTCAAGGAAATGGATTAGCAGAATCCAACAACAAGAATATCATGAATATCGTAAAGAAAATTGTTCGAGAAAACAATAAAAGTTGGGATAGCAAGATCAAATATGCTGTGTGGGTAGACCATACAACTACTAAGACTTCTACCAGGAAAACCCCTTTTGAATTATTTTATAGATTGGAGGCATGTCTACCTATGAACCTCCAAATTCCAGCCTTGCAATTAGCCCAACACTTCACCACAAGTAAAGAAGCATTGCAAGGGCGAATTGATCAACTTATGGAGTTGGAGGAAACTCGAAGAATGACTTTTGATCAAATGGAAAAGAACCAAGACAAAGTAAAAGGAACCTTTGAAAGTAAAGCAAAGACGAGATATTTTAAGAAGGGGGATTTGGTCCTAATGTGGGTCAAAAGAAGAGAAAAACCTGGAATGCATCAAAAGTTTGATAGTATGTGGTTGGGACTGTACACGATATATGAAATATTTGGGTTAAACTCTTTATTTTTGTCCACAACAGAGGGGAGGAGGATGCCATTACTAGTGAATGGATCCCTCCTCAAGCATTATTTCCCAGATGGTACGTGACTTCTTTAGGGCCTATGCCCTAGGTAAGTAGGTAGGTCATCTTGCTTTCTTGCATTTTGCATCTTGATTGATCATGGTAGTTTAGCTGCATTTCATTTTTCTCTACTTGTATTTTTTTTTATTTACATACTTCTCTTTTATCATATTATGTGCAAATTTATTTTTTCTAGATTAGTTGTTGTTTTTGAGATTTTGATTTTTAATATATATAAACAAAGGGTGAGTAGATCCACCCTAAATTTTACGGTTTTATGTTTCAATGTAGGCACAGGTCTGACCAAGATATGTTGAGGTTGTCATGCACTCTACGAAGAGTAAATGTTCTCGAGTAGGAGAGAGATGTTATCCCAATTTCTAGGGATAACTAAGGAGATGATGTCTTGAGGCCCTCAAGTTGCAGACATGGAGTACTAAGAGACATATGACTGACAACATCCACATGCATAGACATCGACTCGCTTCACCACCACACATCGTGGATTCGTGACGATGGCATCAACCACATCAACTTACTTCCGGAAGACAATGGGTCTTGCTCCATGAGGTACAAGTTAGGTATTGTGGTAAGTGTCACTTTAATATTTCAGGTATTTGAGTATGTTGCATTTAAAGTTGATTTTGATTTTGATTATTAGACATTTGGAACTTTTGATGAGGATGATCCGTTGTACCTTGAAAATAATACCCCACGCATGAAGGGAAGTCCATTGGAGGCCCAACGATTTCATCCTAAAGCTCAACGACTTGTCCAAAGTGCCAAACTGTCACTCCTTGAGGAGATGACATCATGTTTTAAGGTTTACTTTATGTGCAAATCAAATTTATGTTGTAAAGGGGCAAAGTAAAGGAGGTTGACCTCCTTACTTTGTGGTTTACCCTAATTTATGTGGATAAGGATCAATGACATTTCATTTTCACATAACTCTTACTTGGGAGAAATACTCCATGGCTGAAATCTGCACCCTTCTTTGGGAATTTTTACATATCTCTCTCTTCTACTTGCTCTTGTGATGGTTTGTCTTTGCTATTGGATGAAAAAGTGTCGCACTATCTCATTTGGAGGTTAATTCTTGCATTGTGATGGGAGTTTCTTGGTTAAAAAGGAGTTTATCCCTTTAATGCTTGGACTAGGTAAGGAATCTTTACTTTGCTATTGCTTCTTTCTTGGTTGAAAAGTTAATTTTCTAATCTCTTGGGGAGTATAAGGGTATACAACCCCACTAATCCTATCATAATTGTCTTGAATAATTTATTGTACAAAGGGAGTAAAAGGGCTTACACCCTCCTAGTTTTTTCCTTGCTAGTCTTGCCTGCCTTAGGGAGTAAAAGGGCTTACATCCCTATGGAATTAGAATAACTAGTTAATTCGTTAAAAGAATCCATAACCCAATAGCTTTAGGCACCAATCTCTTGCATTGTAGAAATAAAATCATTGAATTGGTATACATGAAATTATGAGATATTGAAATTGTCTTAGTTGGAATTTTTTCTATGTGCTTTACGCTTGGTAAGTCCACTAAGGTGTCTTGATTACCCAAGGATCTCTTGCTGCTGTTATAAATTTAAGCTACAGACATTAGGGTTGCAACAAATCACTCTTTAACACTTGTTTCACTCACTAATATACCACTAAAGCTTGCTTACAAGTTGTCATTGTTGAACTACTTGATATTGGATAATTATTGGACAAGTTGTTTGTTGATTTTTAGGGGTAGATCTTGCTGTTGTAGCATATGATTTCTACATCCATAAGGATGTCATAATATCTCTGCAATAACATCATTTAACAACCCTATGTTGTCACTAAAGTCTTGCTTTATATCATGAGTTATATTAATTGTTACCAACTTTATCTCTTGCATATTTACTTGAATTTTAGTGGCATATCTAGCAGTTTTAATGATAATTTAATTTCTAATTTATATCATTATTTACTACTGCTACATAGGACAACAAGCTTTACTTGCTTCCCCATTGAATATTTTGGCTTGTATCTCTTCAATTTTTCTTGTCTTGGGCAGGTTAAACACTTTGGTGCAGGTACTCGAGACCTTTGGAAACTTCCCTCAACCACAAGAAATCCTCTCAAGCCCCCCTTCATTTCCATCTTTGACCTATAAGGGGTTATCTTTCCATCTCTTCATTTCCCATCTTAATCCCCCCAGGGTCACCCGAGATTCCCCCCTTATGTAGGATTTCTCCTTCACTAAAGCGAGGGGAGGGTTTATCTAAGGTGATAGTGGGTAGACTCTCCCATAGTTCTCGCCATATTATGGATTGGGTCAAGCTTTTCCCATTCTACAATTTGTGCGATAATAGATTGTACGGCCTACCACGTCATCATATAGATGACATGTGGCAACTCCTGACTTGTCCAACTGGATTATGACTCATCCAAATCAAGGTGACATGTGGCACTTTGTCGTGCTGCCACATCACCCTGCTCACGTCAGCATGACATCATCCTGTCAGTTGTATGGATGAAACGTGGCAACTTGTGGGCTTTCCATGTGGCATCCTAATTTTGTCTTCTTCCCTTATTTAACCAAAACTTTGAAAGGTCATAACATTCTCATATGAACTCTGTTTGAAGCGATTCTTGCGCAGTTGGAAATCTCTTGTCAAGCTCTACACAATGAAGTCATTTTTGAGAGAATTTGAGATGATAAAAGTTTGAGCATTCTCAGATCCACCTAGATCATTCTTCCCCTTTGGAATCCTTTTGGACCACCAAAAGTCTTGATTACTCAGCAACTAAGTGAGGGTAAAGCTCCATCACTTTCTTGATCATGATCCATCCTACTTTGATTGGTTTTACCCCTTTAAGACCATATTGAAGATATTCTACATCACCCCATTGTGAAGTCCTGATTCTTCTGTCAAGGATAACATGATCTCGCAGTTCGTATATGTACTCTTGAGCAAAATCATCAACTATTGGAACTTGAACTCATTCATCTTTATCCATAATCATAGGAGGCTCATAAAGTTTCAAATTCTCAACATTCACCACTGAATACATTTGCATATAAGATGGAAGATCTAAATGAAATACATTTGTACCAATCTTCTCCAAAATATTGAATGGACCTTACCATATTGGTTTGAGATTTTTACCTTCACCCTTCATTTTGTCCTCGCTGATATGTAACCATACTTGATCACCGACTTGAAACTGATGGTCAACCCAATTTTTGTCATGCCTCACCTTGTACTTAGCTTGGATTTTCTCCAATTGTTCCTGTACTGCCTGATGTACCTATTGGATCCTTTGAATGAACCTCTTATCTTTATCGAATTCCTTTTGCTTATCCTATTTGATTTCTCCTTTGAAAGAAAAATCCATCGGTGACTTAAGAAAGTATCCCAAGCATACTTCAAAAGGAGTTCTCTGAGTAGAAGAACACATGGCACAATTATAGGCATGTTGTATATAGTGCAAGATCATCCCACAACTTAGGATGTTTACTGTAGTAACCTCGTAACAAATGTACCACTGTCCTATTCACCACCTTTGTTTGTCCATATGTCTATGGATGAAAATCTATGCTCTTCTTTAACTTAGTGTCTATCAACTCCCATAAACTAGACCAAAACTTTCACAAGAAGCAAGAGTCTTGATCAGATATAATAGATGTAGGCAACCCAAAATGAACCCAAACATTTGCAAAGAACAACTGAATTGTTTTTTCAGCTGTGACTTGCTTCTTGCAAGGCATTAAGATACACATCTTACTAAACCTATCCATGATGACATATAAATATTCATGACCTGTTCTAGACATCGTCAAACCCCCTATAAATTCCATGGACACACTTTCCCATGGTTCAGAAGGTACTGAAAGTGGTGTATTTAATCCCAACTTTCTGTTGCTAGGATTACTTGTGGCACACATAACACACCCTTTTACATACTTGGAAACTGTTTCATTTATTCGATGCCAATAACAATACCTTTGCAATTGTGCTATTGTCTTTCTTGCCTCGAAATGAACATAAATGAGAGATGTATGGGCTTCTCTGATTACACTTGATCTTTCATCCATGGGTATACAAAGTTTTCTAAGAAGATATAATAAATTATCATGCACATGATAATCCAATTCTTCATTCTGTTTTCCATGATTTAGTGCTTCATATACATATTTAAAATCATCATCTCTAGCATATTGTTCAACAAAACTTTCATGAGCTAAAGAATTATGCTTTAATATTGTAGATGCATTGATCACTGGTCTTGATAACATATATGCAACCTTATTATGAATACCCTTCTTATATTTAATTACCAAATGAAATTGTTGTAAGAAACCCATCCACCTAAAGTGTCATGACTGTTGTAGCTTGGTATGTGATTGCAAACACTGTAATGGCTGATGATCTGTATGAATTGTTGTCTACTTCCCCATTAAGTAATGCTTCCATTTTTTAACACTTTGTACCAAAACATACAATTCCTTATCACATATTGGATAGTTAATTACTACTTGAGTGAAAGTCTCAGAATGATAGCATATAGGTTTACCTTGTTGCATCAAGATTGCTCCCATGGCATATCCACTTGCACCGGTTTGAATCTCAAATGGTTGTTGCAAATCTAGCAGAGCCAAAACTGGTGTGGTGCTTATCTTCTCCTTCAATGTCTTGAAGGATTTATTCTACTTGCCTCCCCATTGAAAGACCTGTTTCACACCAATATTAGGAAGAGGAGCATCCTACTGCAAATGAATTTCATGTTCAACCTCCCTCTTAGGAGGTAACCCTATAGGTTCATGAAGTAACTCTTCATAGTTAAATATGATCTTGACCAATTCCTATTTATGATACAAATAACAAGTTGATAAAGCATTTGATACATATTCTTCTTTTTTCTTCACCACCATGAGAACAAAATATTTAGTAGCATTTATGAGTCTCTTCATTTATCCTGTGCCCACTAAAGAAATATTAGTTTTCATTTGGTGAGCTCCGACGATGTATTCAATCTCATCCTTGAAAAGGTGATATTTGTTCTTTTCACGATAAAATATAGCTTTCTTGTGAAATAGATATGGAGTACCCAAGACTATGCCGCAAATGTCAAGTGGAATGACATCTAACTCAACCTCATCAAAGAATTTATATGTAATTGCAAATATGATTTTACAATGTTTTGTTACTTGCAACTTAGCATCGTCACACACCCAACCTAATGGATATGGTTTCACATGAGGTGTAGTCTTTAAACCTAACTTCTTAACAATCGCTTCAGATATGAAGTTAACTTGAGATCCACTGGCAAATAAAGTATCAATCTTTTTATGCTTCACTATGACTCTGACATGGAAAAGCTCACTTTGTTTCTTTTGATCAAGAACACTTTCCAATTTAGTGGATTGAATTGAAGAACTAGAACCGGCAGTAGATATACCTTTGCTTCCCATTGCTGGGATTTTAGATTCATCTCCTAAATCTGAACCCATATCTTGTTGAGTTGTTGCTACAATCCTTTGTTTCCCCTTATCCTGGAACTTCTTTGGTTGCAACTCTGGATGAAATTTCCAACACTGTGCCTCCTCATGTCCCTTCCTTTTGTAGCGAGGACATCCAGGTTTCTCTTTAGTTTTATTCATTGTAGTCGACTTCTTACTCTTCCATTTTCCTTTCGACTTCTTCTTGAATTTGTGTGGCTTCTTATCTTCAAACATATGCTTTCCCTTGCTAGCCTCCACATGAGTATCTTGTACTGATACTTCGTCAATATTAGTAGGGTTAAACATCAATATAATATGTCGAAGATATGAATGCATACCACCAATGGAATTCCTAAAGATAATGCTTTCTTCTTAAATTCCTATGTATATACCTGAACATTTTCCCCTTTTCCTTGCCTTAGATGATGCCAATCTATTATTGTAGTTTGCACATAAGCCAATGGACAAAATTGTTTTCTTATTACAACAATAAATTCATCCCAAGAAGAAATTGCTTTACCCTGTTGAATGAGATCAACTTGTGTCTTACTCTCCCACCATATCAAGGCCGTGCCACCCATACAAAGAGTAGACAATTGTATCTTTGCGGTTTCATCCATGATCTTTTGTACCCTGCAATATACTTCAATTTGTTTGATCCAGTTGTCCAACTTCTCTGCATTCAATTCTCCATCATATTTGACAAGTCAAACTTTACATCTAACTTTAATAAAGGAAAACCATGAGCATGAGAGCAAGAAGATTTCTTAGAGGGCTTCTTCTTATGAGAATAATGTTTGCATGCACCATTAGTAGATGACGATGAGGATGATGGCGAAGAAGGTCCCGAAGTTCCACCACCGTCTGCTTTTACCGAAGATTATGCTTTTCCAGTCTTTTGAACTCTTCGATACAAATCATCCACTATCTCCCTCATTGTGCAGAGTGTAGAGATAACTTCCTCAGGTCACATGGTTGGATCTTCTCCTTCCTTTTCTTCAGAATCCATCTCACATCTACGAAACCTCCTTTGGATTT
>JASDQU010439687.1:2729-26889 GCA_032191745.1 Picea mariana | reverse complement strand
GAGGTACCTAAAGGTTACAATCGATTATGGACTCAGATAGTGAGATAAGATTGTAGGGCTACATAGATTCTGATTAGGAAGGAAGTGTCACAAGACCATAAAAGTACATCCAGATGTTGCTTTAATATGGGATCAATTATGATCTCATGACTCAGTGTGAACCAGACCTATATGGAACTCATTTCTGCTGAGGTAGAGTATGTGGAAGCATGGTAAGCTTGTGGTGAAGCAGTGTGGCTTTGAAAGTTGATTGCATAATTGTTTGATCTCAAGTTGAAGGAAACTTGTTTCTTTTATGACAACCAGAGTTGCATAAAGTTGTCAGTGAACCCAGTGTTTCATGACAAGAATATCTAGATCAATTGCCATCATATACGAGAGATGATACAAGATGGAGCAGTAAATCTCTAGTGTGTTCCTACCAACAAGTAGGTAGAATATGTGTTGACTAAGCCTCTATCGAGAGTGAAGTTCGAATAATTCAGAGACAATCTTGGTGTGGTCCAGAAGGATTTTCCCTCATGAGAGTGAGTGATGTGTTCCCCATTAAGGGGAAGTGATGTGTTTCCCATTAACAGGAAGTGATGTGTTCCCCAGTAGAGGGAAGTGATGAGATCCTCAGTAGTGGGAGCTACTCCAGTGCAAGTTGGTACCCCAACGCATGCTGGTATGATATCCCAGTGCAAGTTGGTACTCCAACACATGATGGTATGCTACCCTAGCGTAGGTTGGTACTCCAATGCAGGCTGTTATGCTACCCCAACGAAGGTTGGTACCTCAATGTAGGATGGTATGCTACCCCAACACAGGTTGGTACTCCAACCCAGGATGGTATGCTACCCCAACGCAGGCTGGTATTCTACCCCAATGTAGGTTGCTACTCCAATGTAGGATGGTATGCTACCCTAGTGCATGCTGGTACTCTAATGCAGGATGGTATGCTACCCCAGTGCAGGTTGGTACTCCAATGCATGCTAGTATGCTACCCCAATGTAGGTTGGTACTCCAACGCAAGCTGGTATGCTACCCCAACGTAGGTTGGTATGCTACTCCAATGCAGGTTGGTATATTACCCCAATATAGGTTGGTATGCTACTCCAATGCAGGATGGTATGCTACTCCAGTGAAAGTGCATAACTTTATATGATATATAACCATGATTGACAATAAGACAATGACCAAGTATGCAGAAGCGTAGAAGTAGTGATGATGACCATGACAAGAAGAATACCTTCCTTGCTAAGAGGGAGTGTTGAATATTGAGTATCTTCAGAATATATCCTTATTGTATTTGACCAAGACAAAACCCTAAATAATATTATTATATTTTGTTTGTTAAGACGACCATATTGTGACTTGACAAGTAAAATGAAAAATAAAAGGGTAAAGTGATAGATCGACCCAGACCTAATTTTAGATTGTCCATAATACTATTTATAAAGGAGGCCAGTGCCTCATTTGGATACACACACACTAGCTCTCCAACTAAGAAGAGAAGTATGCAAGTCTCAGAGGGAGATGCTACTACAACTAGAAGGTGACACCATGGAGGTTATTGGCTTATCTCTTGGGTATCTCTTGGTTAAGTGGTGGGATAATTTTCCCTAGTAACGGGTTAGAGGAGGATCTTCTTCTTTGTTATTTGTCTCTTGGAGAGAGGCATTGTTCTTGGTTGGTGAATCTATATTGAGGAATTTTGGTGGGTTTTTCCTAGGGTAAATATTGTGTATGCTTTGAATGTTATTCTTTTAGTGATCCTTTATATGTATTTATTGTGCTAATGGTTTATAAGTAAAAGAAAAATAATCTAATTAACTGCTTAATACGTAAAAAATAAACACATGCTTGAGGCATGTTTTTGGAGGCCCCTTTTGGTTTATTATTGTATATGGTTGAGGTCCATGTTTTGGTGTCATTGATACATTCTTGAGACATATCCTTGTTATATTGTATATGGTTGTTATGGTTCATTGTTAGAGGCACATATTTTTTATAGTGGCATATCTTATGGTATATGGTATGATGCATGATTAAGGTACATTATGGTACATGGTTGGATAGTTGATGGATGATATGGTACATAGTTGGATAATTGATGATATGGTATAGGTTTTGGTATAACATATGTTGATGGTATAGGTTACAGGTTGATTGTACATGTTACAGGTTGATGGTACAGTGATAGTGACAGGTCAGACACATTGACAGGGTGACAGGTTACAGGTTGATGTGTCAGAGGCAGTGACAATGAAAGTGGCACTGACAGTGGTAAGTTGGTCTAAATTTATATTTTAGGGAGGCAGGATGGGGCAAGGAAAGGGGGTTGTATCCTCCTTTCGGTTGGTGTCAGAGAACTCAAGGATTTGGATATTCCTTCAGGTTGGAGCCTAAGAATCAGGGGTTGTAGCCTCCTTCTAGTTGGAGCCAGAGAATTCAGGGAGTTGTAGCTTCCTTCAGGTTGGAGCCTGTAAATACGGGGTCATAGCCTCCTTCCAGTTGTAGTTGGAGAATTGAGAAGTTGGTGCTTCCAATGAATGTAATCTTTGATATATAAAAAAACATTATGTGGTTTTCTCTCATTTGGGTTTCCACATAAATTCTAGTGTATTGTGTACTTGATGTGATGCTTATGTTTATGTGCTCATGATACATTTATGATATACTGCTAATTGACACATTGATGATATACAACTACTGTTGATTAAGTTACATTTTATATACTTTGGTTAAAAGTGATAAAAGTATGAATACTGATTCACCCCCCCTCAACATTCCAACAATTGGTATCAAAGCATGTCCTTCAAGAAGCAGTCTAACCACCGGAAGGAAATTATGGATTACACTAAAATTGGAGTACCATAGTTTGATGGCCAAGACTATGCCTTCTGGATCAGAAGGATGAAAACATATGTGTAGGAACATGGATTTGATGTTTGACGAGAAGTAGTAGATGGATACAAAGAACTATCCACTCTCCTGATAGATAAAGATGGAAATAAAATCGAAGAAAATGGTTGAAGGGATAAAAATGATATCATGAATGGTTTGACTAAATTACTACTCGTCAAGTTTATGCATTGTGAATATGCAAAATAAATTTGGGACAAACTATATAATATCTATGAAGGAGACGCCAAGGTCAAGGGAGATAAAATTCAAAACTTTAGAGTCAAGTTCAAACAGTTGAAGATGAAGGAAGATGAAGAAATTGTAGCGTAATTTCTACGTGTCGATGAAATAGTGAACAATATTAAAGGTTTGGGAGATGAAATGAAAGAACAATTCATTGTTCAAAAGGCATTAAGGTCTCTAACAATGATATTTGATCCGAATATTTCATCTTTAGAAGAAAGAGTGGACCTAACTACATTAACCATGGATGAGTTACATGGGATACTCATAGCCTATGAGACGAGGATAGAGAAATATAATCCAATTATGAAGGAAGTAACATTCAAGGCATCCAAGAAGACAAAGAAGAATAACAAGCAAAATACAAGATCATATTGTAGTTGCAGCAATGATTCAAAGGAAGATAAGAAATGGAAAGTTCGTAAGAAATTTAAAAAGAGGAACCAACAAATACAATGGTACGCTTCCATTGAAATGTTTTAATTGTGGTGGTATTGGTCATTTTGATTCTAAATTTCCTCACGCTAAGAATAAGGAAAGTGATGAAGAATAAGATCATGAAAAGAAAAAGAAAAATCAAAAGGGTCAAAGAAATAAAAATAAATTCTTCAAGAAAATTCTCTGCACCAAGGAAGATAGTTCCTCATCAGACGAGCATTAAGACAGTGAAAGTGATACACAGAGAGTACCATTCATGGGAGTAGAATATTCTGAAGAAGATTATGAAGAATATTCTAAAGAAGAATGAGAAGTCGATCTCAGAAAAGAATTAATCAGTGCCTTAGAAGATCTAAGGAATGAAAGGAATAAAATCAAGTCACTCAAAGAAGAACTAAAAAGAAAAGAAGGATCTCAGAATCCCAACTCAGAATAAGTCGAGCAGATGATCACAAAGTTAAAAATCTAGGTAGAAGAAAACAAAATAATTGAATAAGCACTCATAAATTAGTTAGAAGAGAAGGAGAGGATGATTGAAGGATTGGAAGCAGAAATAGTCACTCTAAGAAAAGATCTTCAGAAGAAGGAAACACAATAGAACAACACCAAAATATTGGATGAGAGAAATAACAGTGAAAGGCCATGCTATGAAATATCCTGGCTAGGTTACAGCCATACAAAGAAAGGCTGAAGCTCCATGAAAACAAAACAAGAAGTAGAAAAAATAAGTTATGAAGAAACAATAAGAGGATCTCCTAAGAAGGAAGAAGGAAAGAAGTTCCAAGAACCATATTATAGAGATATTGCACCACCCAGAAGATTTAAAATTCAAAATAAGCAACAACCATCAATAGACAGATCTCGAGAGGAAGAACGATTCAGAAGAGGAGCACCATTCAGAATATCTTCCAACCCTAGGTATCAAACTAGTTTTCTTTGTTTATGCTATTCATGTAACAATTTTGGGAATAAATTTGTCAATTGTAGAGCCAATGCCAAGAACAAAAGCAACTATGAAGGCTACACAAGAAATGGTTATCTAAGAAGGCCTCATGGAGAACATAGCAAAAACTACAACATATTTGAATCTTTGAGTGATGAAGTAGAATGCTACAAATGCAAAAAACTTTGGTCACATGTCCAAGGATTGTAGATTGATCGTTCCTCCAAGAGAATCAAGACAAAATATTAATAGTCATAAGCAAGAACCAAAATGGATATGGATAAGAATGAAGGATCAATTCAACATTGAATAATGCATGCTTTCTCTACAAGCTCAACATAATAAAAGTGGATGGTATGTTGATAGTGGCTGATCAAAGCACGCGACAGGTGATAAGGATGGGTTTCTAACTCTGAAAAAGGAAAGAGATGGACTAGTTTTGTTTGGAAATGAAAACTCAACCAGGATAATAGGAAGAGGTACAGTTAATCTTGGAAGCAAGGATTCCAAGGCAGAAAATGTTCTATTGGTTGAAGACATGAAGCACATTCAACTAAGTGTAAGTCAAATGTGTGATCAAGGACAGAAACTTGATTTTGACTCAGAAAAATGCGAGATAAGGAAATCGAGATCAGGAAAGTTAGTGGCTACAACTATAAGAACTCCAAGAAACATATATTTACTAAATGAAATTGGAAAGGAAATATGTTGCTTAGGAAAGAAACATGAGATTTGGGTCTGGCACATAAGAATGGGTCACATAAATTTTGATAATCTTGTCAAAATTAATAGAAAGGAAGCAATAAGAGAAATGTTCGAGATCTCGAAGCCAACAAATACTTTATGCAAGCATTGTCTACAAGGAAAACAAACCAATACCAAGTTCAAATCAAAGGAGTACTCCACAACAAAACTGCTATAAATTGTACATAATGATCTATGTGGACCGATAAGAACGAAGGGATCGAATGGTGAACAATATTTTATGCTATTGGTTGATCACTACACAAGAATGAATGCAATTTTCTTTCTCAGAAAGAAGTCAGAGGCATTTGAACACTTCAAAATATACAAGGAAGTGGTTGAAATTGAGACATAATCGAAAATCAAGTGTTTGATATCAGACAATGGAGGAGAATTTACATCAAAGAAAATCATGGATTTCTATAGTGAACATGGGATAAAGAGACAATTCTCAACAGCCAAGAAACCTCAGCAAAATGGAGTTGTCGAAAGAAAGAACATAACAATATAGGAAATGGCTAGAACAATGTTGAAAGATTCCAAGTTGAAGACATCTTTTGGGTACAAGAAGTACATATAACAGTTCACATCCAAAACAAGGGAATGCTTAGAAATAACAATGATAAGACTCCCTACAAGATATGGATGAATAATTGGATCAGATAGAGAATAATGACACATGGGAGCTTGTTCCAAGGATGAAGAACAAGAAATTTATTGGTACAAAAAGGGTCTCCAGAAAAAAACTCAACGAGGATGGATAGGTTACCAGGAACAAAGAAATATTGGTATGTAAAGGATACACTCAGGTTGATGGTATATATTTTGAAGAGACGTTTTCCCCAGTCTCTAGAATGGAATCAATCAGGTTAATTCTAGCTTACGCATGTTCCAAAAATATCAAAGTGTATCGGATGGATGTAAAGTTAGCCTTTATAAATGGAGAGTTATAAGAAGAAGTATACATCGAACAACCAGAAGGATTTCTACTGAAATACAAGGAAGGTTATGTCTATAGGTTGAAGAAAGCATTATATGGACTCAATCAGGCCCCTAGAGCATGGTATTTAAGATTGGGCAGGTATCTATAGAAATAAGGATTTAGGAAGGGTAATGAAGACATCGATCTCTACATAAAAGTGGATTGAGATAGTATATTGATAATTAAAGTTTACGTAGATGAAATTATATTCGAAAGTGATGATGACAAGATGAGTTAGAATTTTTCCAAAGACACGCAGAATGAGTTTGAGATGTCCTTGCTTGGTGAGTTAACCTTCTTTTTGGTACTACAAATATTTCAGTGTGACGAAGTTATTTTCATCTCTTAGACCAAGTATATCAAAAAAATTATAAATAAGTTTGGAATGGAATATTGCAAACTAGTAGGTAATCCTATGCAAACCATTGGAAAGTTAAGTAAGGATGATGAATCTAAGGATGTAGACCAAAGACTATAGAGATAAATGATTGGAAAATTAATCTATGCGACAACATCTAGACCATATGTAATACAGGAAGTTGGACATGTTGCAAGGTGCTATAACTGAAAAATCATTTGCAACATTGCACATAATGGTTGAAGAAACACATCAATGCCAACAACAATTATTCCACCTACAACACCAAAATCCATCCAAAAGGAAAAAAATATATATAATTGGGTCAAAAATTAAAGTGCACAAATTTACCAAAGGAGGCGCGTGCACAATGCACAACATGCATGGGATAACACAGACCTCAATGTGCACTATGCACAAAATGCACGACTGTCTACAAGAAAAGACGTGCACTTCCATGAACAACACATTTATGAATCTTATCGGCCCATCAACCACTTCTAGTCCAACCCCCAAAGTGATTTGACACTCATATCTGAGAGAAATCTAGCTTGGAGGCTGGTCAAGGGCTAGAGAGTGCCCTAAAAGGCCCTTTGTTCACACTATGAACCAATTACATTTTTCCATGAATGGATGCTATAAATAAGATCCATGGTTGTGCTAATAAACCAAGATCTTCAAAGTATTGTTATGCTACAATAATTCTTCAGTGAGAATCCTCTTTTCTCTTTGAAGCCTTCAAGCACCATTCCAATAGGCCATTCCACTCATCTCTTGAGGGAATATGCATTTTTTTTATTCACCATTTTTCACTTATTCCATTGTAAGGAGAGAAGAGCTCTCAATCAGGGAACTCAAGATCCCTTCGAAGGAGGAAGAGGGGACTCATAAGTCCCTGCCTTTCTCTACGGTGTTTTTCCTACTAATATATTGATCCATTGGTAGCAATATGCTGGTCATTTGTTGATTTTCATGGTTCTAAGTTTTTGAAGATTTATAACATTTATTTCTTAGTTGTTTTTAGTTGTATTTCTTTGTTTTCATGTGTGTTTGGTTTATCTAGCTCACTCACAATCTTCTATATTGTTTAGTAGGATTATCTAAACATTCAAGTGTTTTGTTTTTTCTCACCCAAGTGACAAAACAAACACAACATATTGGAGACCATATTGGGGAACCAACCACGCAAGAGTGTGCAACTGTTAATCAGACATGCACGCATCTCATGCACGCCTGTCTTTCCCACCCTTGCGCCCACATGCGTGGTTGTGTCAAGCAAAGCTGCACATTATGTGTGGGAAATTGAGTTATACCCACACACATATGCACATGTATTTCCCCTTCTCCTGTGCACTTGTGGGCCCCTACCCTTAAAATCCACTATATGACTCTCTGTACAACCCCTACCTACAAACTATGAATTTAAAAAAATGCAGGATGATAGGACCACTAACCTGTCTCTCACTGCTCCTGAATCGGTAGCCTTAGGCTCCCGCAATCTCAAAATCTCCTCAAAAATATCTCGTCAACTCAACAACAGTGACATGTAAAAATGAGGTGGCATTGTGGGCCCACCAGCCATATATAGCCCCTTTTTCCCAACTTCCACACTTTGTTACAGGAGCCCAAAGCCTTCATTTTTCGATCTGTTCTCAGCCAAGGGATCCTGATCTTGCCATCTACACATTCACATTCCCCGGTTTATCATCTGCACTTGGCCCTAGAGGAACAATTTTCTCTCGCCATGTTCAGGTACACATGCTCATTTTCAATTTTAATCAAATAGATGTCATATATTCTTTATCATCAGATATTGTTCACATCGAGTATTTGGTTTTATGTGTGCAGGTACTTGTTCAACAAAGCTTACAACCCCTTCATGTATATGTTCTACATTGGCATGTAATTATTCCCTTTGTAAATCAATTACATATCCCAGTCAAACCCTTTGACATTTACCTTTTGGGTCCCTACATTCGGCTCTGCAGTATCTTCACCTCTACCACATTTTGGTACTGTCATCTGATAAAATTCTCCCCCATATGAGTTGTCCCATTCATAGTTCCCCTTGGAAACGTGACAGTCATGTTGATTTAACCCCCTAAGGGATGAGAGTCCTGATAGTCTTATGCACTTCTCAGAATGAACCCCATACTTCTTCTCATCATATTGCTAACTTTCCCAATGGACTCCCATGTCATATCATCTCGGTTCTATTGACTGCACCCCCACAGTTTCATTATCCCTCCATCTCATCCACCATCAGTTTTCCCATCTGCAGATTGTCCTCCATTCATTTACTTAATACAGAAACCCACCCATGGACCCCCCACCCTCCACCAGTTCTCTTTCAAAAACTTGTGCCCTAAATAGGCCAAGCCATATTTCACTGGGGCACTCATTTCTATATAGGTATACTCAACCCAAATTATTCTTTATTTCTTTGGTAATTGTATAAATCCTTTGTTTCCAGCATATACGTAACTTTTTAGTCGTCATCCTTGATGGACTTGTTTTACCCGACAAAGTAACCCATGTCGCCCTTGGTTGTGGCATCCACCCTTTTTACATATTGACATCATTCAAAAACCCCGAGCATCCCAAGTCCATTTACCTATGATATCTGAGTTTGTCCACTTTGTTAGCCTCTAGCATGGTTTAACCCCATATCTAGTCATCCCCCTGACGCTAGATCTAGTTTTATGGTTGCTGCCAATCATCCTTCAAAACCCCCAGCCAAGGGCAGTCTTGAGTCCCACAACATCTTGAATTCATTCATGTCACTCATTAATACCTGATATAATCACTTACTCAGTGGATTTCAAGAATCCCTTAGCTTCTTGGTGTCATGTTTCCCTTCATGTCAACATCAACACAATTTCCAGAAGGGTGGCAGTATCTTGACTCTCATTACCTTTTCAATGAGGAGTCTCGGACGACACAGAGAGAATCATCATTTCTCTTTGATTCCATTGACCCCCATAACATTCAACTTCAACAAACTCTCATGTTATAGTGGGTCTTACTATGCGACTATTGCAGTTGTTTCATATCATCCAAAGACCTATGAATTTATTAGGCCATCAATGCTTACGAGTCATAGACAATTCTTATAGTCATCCTTGACTCACTTCAGAGTCCATTCCCCATTCAAAACTTCCATATGCCATTATCGACCACCCTCGAGGGCATTGAAGTTATGTACAGCAACATACATCTTTAGTTACAGTCTCACATTTTGGTTTCATGACACGAGGATGGGGCATGCTCGTCTCGTTTGTACACATATTTTATTTTTTTCTCCTAGAGGAAGGTTTGGGTCCTACATTTTTCCCTCTCCCTCCGACAGATCACTCTTGCAGTTCCTCTCTTCAATCTTCCTTACAATGGTACTCTCAGCAAAAGAAACATTGATGTATTTCGACTATATGTATGCTCTAAACCTCACACATCAGGGGGCATCTGTTATCACTGAAAAATCATCTGCAACATTGCACACAATGGTTGAAGAAACACATCAATGCCAACAAAAATTAGTCCACCTACAACACCAAAATCCATCTAGAAGGAAAAAAACTATATAATTGGGTCAAAAATCAAAGTGCGTAAATTCACCAAAGGAGGCGCGCACACTATGTGAAAAATGTGTGACTGACTATGAGAAAAGATACACACTTCCATGAAAGACACATTTATGAATCTTTTCAGCTCCTCAACCACTTCTAGTTTGACCCCCAAAGTGATCTAACACTCATATCTGAGTGAAAGCTAGCTTGGAGGCTGGTCAAGGGCTAGAGAGTGCCCTAAAAGGCCCCTTGTTCACATCATGAACCAATTACATTTTTCCATGAATGGATGCTATAAATAAGAGCCATGGGTGTGCTAAGAAACCAATATCTTCAAAGTATTGTTATGCTAGAAGAATTATTCTTTGAGAATCCTCTTTTCTCTTTGAAGTCTTCAAGCACCATTGCAATAGGCCATTCCACTCACCTCTTGAGGGAATATGCATTGTTTTTCTTCACCATTTTTCATTTATTCCATTGTAAGGAGAGAAGAGCTCTCAATTAGGGAACTCAAGAGCCCTCCCAAGGAGGAAGAGGGGACTCATAAGTCCCTACTTTTCTCTACAGTGTTTTTCATACTAATCTATTGATCCATTGGTAGCAATATGTTAGCCATTTGTTGATTTTCATGGTTCTAAGTTTCTCAATATTTATAACATTTATTTCTTAGTTTTTTTTAGTTGTATTTCTTTGTTTTCATGTGTGTTTGGTTTATCTAACCCACTCACAAACTTCTGTCTTGTTTAGCAGGCTTATCTAAACATGCAAGAGTTTTGTTTTTGCTCACCCAAGTGACAAAACCAACACAACACAAGGTTTTAAGCAACACCAAAGGAATCACATGTTATGGAAGTAAAGAGGATATTAAGATATCTCAAAGGAACAAAAGAGTTTGTATTATGGTATCCAAAAGGGAATGATCTATATTTAGTTTCCTACATAGATGCAGATTGAGAAAGTTGTATTGATGATAGAAGAAGTACAAGTGGAGCCACTTTCTAATTGGGTGAGTGTCTGGTATCATGGTTGAGAAAGAAACAATCATCAGTATCTTTTTCCACAAAATAAGTAGAATACATTGAAACAGTGGCATGTTGTACTTAGGTTCTTTGGATGAAGCAAACTTTGCAGCATATACAGGTAAAGTATGATGAGCCCATTTGAATACTTTGTGACAACACTGACGCTATCAGTATAATCAAGAATCCAATGATGCATTCTAAGAAGAAGCACATTCTGATTAAGTACCAATTTCTACAGGAAAAATATATAGAGAAGAACATCAAGCTAGAGTATGTCAGGACAAAAGAGAAGATTGCAAATATCTTCACCAAACTGCTTGCAAGGGAAAATTTTGAGTATCTTTGACATAAACTTGGAGTAGTTTCTTCCCCACAGTGATCCACATGGAATTGGACACAGTAAGATAGGGGGGGAGATGTAGAAGACATGAAGAATCTAAGTAAATAAACTTTTGAATTCTTTTCATATACATCATATATTTACACGAGGAAGCACCATCAAGATAAAAATGAGGCTTGTAGGAAAGGGGAGCATCCCAAAGGATAATTACCCTTTTCCATTGATGTAAAAGGGGGAGAGAGAGAGAAAAAAAAGGCATGTAAATGGATATAAATAAAAAAATTATGGTCTCAGGGGAGCATGAGCAGGAGAATGAGTGTTCCCATGCCATCAATGTTGCCATCAATGCCAAAGGGGGAGATTGTTGGACAATGGGTTGTGATTGATACCAATAAGAAGGGGTTGGCATTGATGTCATCAAGAAATGGTTTTCATCGATGTCAACAATGTGATGGGTGTATTTGAAGAAGTATCTAAAGTGGTCCCCTTATGGTGTATCTATAAGCATGGCCCTCATGGGAACACACTTTGAAGAAGTCTATAAGAAGCCACAGAGGTGTGATCATGAAGCCTGAATTTGTATGAGGAATATGGACATGAACGATAGTGTAAATGTAGGTAACATAGTCATATATGAATATTCCTTGGTGTGCCATTTCCATTGATAGGTGGTACGCCATGTGGTTCCTCACAGTTGAGGAGTTATGAGGTCATGAAGTTGGAAGCTCCAAATATGTGTTACGAAGCCCCTATTTGGTTACAAGACAATTAATGAAAGGGTTAAGTGGTTGTAACAAGAAACCCCTAAAGTAAGGAAATATGTTACTTGTAAAAAGTATAAATACCCCTCAAGGAGTCTTTCATAATCACATTCACAAACATCTATGTTGATTATCTATCTTGTGAAGAACTTTTGGTTTATTGACAAATCTAAGGTTGAGTATGAGGTAGCAAGTCTGAAGTTGCGAAGGTAAAAGTCTCAGAGTTGAAGAAATTATGAGTAACCCTAGTTTATGAGGCATCTGTGGGTTGCAGGTCAGAAGGGCGCAGATGTATGCGGGCTGTAGTAGAGAAACACACAGATATTTTCAGGGAAGTATTGAATGAAGTCTTGTATTTGTGAAAAACTTGTGACAGGGTGTGAAGAGATGCTTGTACCAGATTGTTTATGTCCAGGTTGGTTTACTTATGTATTATCTGATACAACTAAGTGATACAAGATTAGAGGTATGTTCTTTATGTGTCTTCATCATGGATGATATGGCACATGCTTGAGGTATGTTTTTGGAGGCCCCTTTTGGTTTATTGTTGCATGTGGTTGAGTTCTATTTTTAGATGTCATTGATACATGCTTGAGACATATCCTTGCTATATTGTATATGGTTGTTTATGGCCCATTGTTAGAGGAACATATTTGTGATAGTGGCATATCTTATGGTATATGGTATGATGTATGCTTGAGGTACATTGTGGTGCATGGTTGGATAGTTGATGGACGATATGTTACATGGTTGAATAGTTGATGATATGGTATAGGTTTTGGTATAGCAAAGGTTGATGGTACAGGTCATAGTTTGATGGTACATGTTACAGGTTGATGGTACAGTGACAGTGACATGTCAGACACAATGACAGGGTGACATGTTTTAGGTTGATCTGACAGAGGCAATGATAGTGATAGTGGTAGGGACAGTGGTAGTGACAACTAGTCTACATTATATTTCAGGGTGGCAAGATGGGGAAAGGAAATGGGGTTGTATCCTCCTTCCTGTTGGTGCTGGAGAACTCATGGAGTTGAAGGTTCCTTCATGTTGGAGCCTAATAATCAGGGGGTTGTAGCCTCCTTCTAGTTGGATCTAGAGAATTCAGGGAGTTGTAGATTCCTTCAGGTTGGAGCCTGTAAAGAGGGGGGTCATAACCTCCTTCTAGTTGTAGCTGGAGAATTGGGAAATTAGTGCTTCCAGTGAATGCAATATTTAATATATAAGAAATCATTTCATGGTTTTCTCCCATTTTGGTTTCCTTGTAAATTTTGGTGTAATGTGTACTTGATGTGATGCTTAGGTTTATGTGCTCATGATATATTTACGATGTATTTCTAATTTACAAATTGTTGATATACTACTACTGCTGATTAATTTAAAGTTCATATACTATTTTTAAAAGTGATAAAAGTACAAATATTGATTCACCCCCCCCTAAGTATTCCAACAATTAATGTCATAGAAGGCCCTTCAAGAAGCATTCTAACCACTGGAAGGATATAATGGATTACACTAATATTGGAGTACCATAGTTTGACGACCAAGACTATGTCTTCTGGAACATAAGGATGAAAACATATGTGAAAGCACATGGATTTGATGTTTGGCGAGTAGTAGTAGATGAATACAAATAAATAGCCACTCCTCTAACATATAAAGATGAAAAGAAACTCGAGGAAAATGATTCAAGGGATAAAATTTTTATCCTGAATGGTTTCACTAAATCAGTACACGTCAAGGTTATGCACTGCGAATCCGAAAATGAAATTTGGGACAAACTTCAAAATATCTATGAAGGAGAAACCAAGGCCAAGGGACCTAAAATTCAAACCTTTAGAGTCAAGTTAGAACAATTGAATATGAAGGAATATGAAGACATTGCACCCAACTTTCTATGAGTCGATGAAATAGTGAACGGTATTAAAGGTTTGGGAGATGAAATAAAAGAACAAGTCATTGTTCAAAAGTTACTAAGGTCTCTACCAATGAGATTTGATCCAAATATTTCAACTCTAGAAGAATGAGTAGACCTAGCTACATTAACAATGGATGAGTTACATGGGATCCTCACAGGCTATGAGATGAGGATAGAGAAAGATAATATAGTTATGAAGGAAGCAACATTCAAGGCATCTATTATGAGGAAAATCACTCTATGGCATGGGGTAAACCACAAAAGACAGAAATGACTGTAGAAATCAACTCTAATATCAAGTATGCTATATAAGAAAATATGCTAACAAGACAATATAAAGATCCTACCTCGTCCATATGTTCGATGAAGTCCACTGTTGAGCACTTGAATCAAAGCCATACACCTGCAAATTGTCCTCAACAACCAAGATATACAATAATATGGTGATAATATATAAAGTTAGCACATACAATAACATAATCCATTAATATTCATAACAAATACACCCATGGAATAACAATTCTAATGTTTGCAAGACATTAATTGGAAGAGAAAAGAGTATTTCTATTAAAATGTAATCAATAGAAGTGTATGAATGACAAACTTCTGTGTCAGCATGTTCGGAACCGAGAAACTAAGTCCTTTCCAACTAGGCCTCCACCACTTCAATCCTCCACCAAAGGCAAGCTCATATAAGAGAGACAATGAGGTTATCCATCAAATAGGGAAGATCTTGGGGGATGAACAATGTGTTCACACTTAAAAGGACAAAGGGATGCAAACTCAATATGAAGTGAATAATTTCTCCAGAGTAACTTTTCTCTCAAAGTTGAATTCTTCTCCTCTTCTCCACAGCTTGGATATGGCCCATTTATAGCCTTCCAATGTAACTAAAGAGCTGATTCAGAATGTTTCTAGTATATGGAAGGTCAAGGATCATGGATCTCATGATGTGACATGGAAACCCGACACCATTTTTTAATTTTGATCACAAAACCCAATGTACGTGGGTTGTAATGGTGCAACCTGTGTATACACATGTTTTATAGTTGTTAGGGAGCGTATATGTGGAAACATATGTTTTTTAGCCCCGGTAACTTCAAAAGGGGACTTAAAGTCTGCATAGGGAAATGGAAAAGGACTTCTGAGTAAGTTTGCATAGGGTGGGGAAAATATTTCTATAACAAATGGCCCCTAATGTGTGAGGTCAGAGGAGTATCTGTGATGGCTGAAATATATTATAATTCCCAGAAGTGGAGTAATGGCAACCCAACTGGACAAACTAGTTGCTCATAAGAATATTACCATCCATAATGACTTTGCGCACATGGCTTCCAATTTGAATTACACTGCAGATCCATGTGGAAATATACCAAACAATTGTTCATGGCCATGAATAAGAAATAAAAAAGTAGGTACATGCCATACAATGTCATAGTCACGAACAAGGCCTAGTGAAAACCAGTCTCAAAATCAATCTGAGGATATCCGTATACAATGGAGTACAATGTGATCTCCCATGATCATTGAAGTCATATAGGTACTGGTCCAATGAATGATAGAAACAACTCAAGAAAGTTACGACTATGCACTGATGTCTTCAAGTCTTGTACACAATCCTCCAAAGGTTCAAGTCTACATCATGTGAATAAAGGAGTTGAGGTCAAACACAATGAGACATTGTTTGATTATCGATCATTAAGGTATACTGTTAACAAACGTGAGACAACATACCAATAATGAAAATAGGTATCAAGGCACCAAGTACATTCTTACAAGTGTGAATAAAGGAGTTTAGGTTGAACACTTGAAGAATCCATCGATTAGGAGACTTTTATGTATTCCCAACTGTCGATGGCAAGAGAACCTGCAATTGATGACAACAAGCCTCTAGGTACTCATAGGACTCTAGGTCTCATTTCCAAAATAGATGGGTTGAAGTCGATGGAAGGAGACCCACTGAAAGGAGAGCATTAAGGCATCTCTCATCATTCAAAACGAGGTATAAATCAAGAGATTTATGATTTGGAATAACTTAGACGAAGAACATGTTCATGAACCAATGACCTTGTGTGTCTTTTTCATGCACCAGATGCAAGCAGTGCACGAAAAAGACCCTTTGAATAGCATCCAATAAGGAAAATTTTCGACAAAGGCAAGGAAACCACCAATAAGGATAATGGCATCCAAGACACTACACAAATCCCACAGTGTGAATACATTTGTTTTCGTCGAACACAAGGGAAACCCCCTAGTCAAAAACCAATTAGGAAGTTTCGACTACTCGGTTCAAGGTTACCTACGCATAATGAAAGTAGGACCATGGTGCACGATAGGACTACAACTTCATGTAACTCTGAGACACACTAAGGGTATGGATGACATGAAAAGTCAAGAGTTCTGAGAAATGGATGACAGAGGCTTATAAGAATCCTTTGAACAAGAGCATGAGACATATAGAAGACTCTGGTAGCATAAACTCAATGATGAAAATTTGTGATGCTGGAGGCACCAATCAAACTCTCCATAGGGACTAAACGATTAACTAGTCGGAGGAGTAGACTCTAAGTAATGAGCTCAGTTTCCTAAGGTCATGCTAAAACCAAACTTCAGATGACAAGTGGACTCAAAAGTTTGTGCTATGTTCAAAGGCGACATGACTGCTGCCAACATGAGATAATATTATTTTCATGCCTGTATTTTTTTGTTTTTTCATAGACAAATGAATGCTATGATATAGAGGAGGAAAGGAGTGTCACAAGTAAGCAACTATTTATATCAGTGGAACATACCTATGCTCAATGCAAGGAGGTTCATGAAGGATATGGACACTCGGGGGAATGTTTCCTCATAGGGTACAGGGTGTCAAGCTGCAAGGGATATAAACAAGGCTCTGCTTGGCTGATGATTCAAACTGCTCGAGATAATAGGATTATAATATGAAAGCGAGAATCGAAAGTAGTCTCAATACTACAAGCAAGAGAATAAGATGAAATTACAACTTAACTCCAAAGAATGTCTTTTTTCGTAAATTTAGTTCCATAGGCCCGAAAAAGTATAAAACAATACCCATGAGAACTCTTCTAGCCACTAGTGACTAGAGTATTCCTTTTCTAAAATTAGTCTACTTGGCTTGAAAATGGGTTAAACTTACACCAAATAGACATCCTTTTAGATCCAATTAACGAGTGTGAAAGAGACAAGTTCACTCGACAATCTTTTATCTTTTTGACAGAGTTGGAAAATAGCTTAAACAAGACTCAGGGATGATGGTCCAAGAAGCATATGATGGGGGAGGTCAAGGCTCCCGTGTAGGACTTCTATCGAAAGTTAGTAAATCAAAAATATCTAAAAAATTCTTGGGAAAACCCAAAGTTTTCCAAGTTGAGGAGGATAAAATACTTGCATAGGTTACCTTATATACAATATATCAAAGAATCCCCTTATCTGGAAGGATGTAGAAGAAGGAATTAGAGGCTCTACAAGATCATTCCAATCAAAGGAAACCACCCTAGGACTTGGAGGGAGTGTACTCAAAGAGAGTGGAATTCTCCCTTGCATAGAAGGTGTACAACTAGAAATGATAAGGACATGGTCAAAAGACTCATCACCCCCCAAAAGAAGAGTGGGATTGATCGAAGTTTTCATCAGAAATGTCACTTCCTTAGAACTGTCAGTCTCCAATAGAAGAGGGGGATCAACTAAAGATTGAATAGGAACGACCAATTCTTCAAACATTGGTTGAATAGGATGCAAGACAACAAGGTCAAGAGATGCATCACCCCCCAGAACGCGAGTGGTGTCGGTCGAAGATTGCATCGAAACGTCCGCTGGTTGAACATGACGCAAGAAAACATGGTCAAGAAATGCATCACCCCCAAAAAGAAGAGTGGTGTCATATGAATATTTCATCAAAATGAATGTTGTATCAAATAAAGAAGGATTAGCATGTTGGGAAACCAAAGACGACTCAGAACCTGAAGGCCCCCCAAGAAAGGACCACGCTTCTTGTACCACAACAGTAGCAGGGCACAAACGAGTAATATGATCTCCTTTGAAAATCCTACAAAGAAACTTGGGATTACATATTATATTTCTAGGCTTCTCAATCGTATGAATTCCCCAATATGACTTGTAGTGGTTGGTGACATGCTCCTAGCATGTTGAAGGTTCATGATGAACCCCCCACATGACTAACATAGGCTGGTGATGAATCCCCAACATGACTAGTAGAGGTTGGTGATGGATGTTCATTGTGACTAGCAATGAATAGAGTTGTGCCCCCAACATGAGATGCAGTGTTTGGTTGTTGGTATTCAACATGAATTGTAGAGGTTGTTGACCTATATCCAACATGACTAGCAGAGGTTGGTGATATAATGCTAGTATGAATCACAGTGACTCGACTAGTGGCAGTGGTTGGTTGCTGCGTTTAAGACCAAGGTTCTGGGAAAGAATAGTTTTGAGAAATTGTAGGTCAGGAAGGGTTATGGTATACACCATGGCCTTGTCCAATAGAATAATATCCTCCTCCAAACTGATTCATAAAGGGGTGTAAGGGCATCAACATCGAGGAATTCGCTTGCGAAGAGAAAGTGACATGACAAGGGTTACTCATGTGAGGATATATGTTGCCCCCATATGAAGGAAATTTGTGAAGGGGGTTTCTCATACTATAAAACTAAATCCATCTGGATGAAATACCAGAGGAAAAATGGAGGTCTGCCATGGGAAAGGTGTTCATAGGAACTGGCATAATAGAAGAAGGATAGATGGACGAGATGTAATAGGTAGAATGACTGCCCATTTGATCACTTGCTCCTGGAAAAGTGAAGCTAGGATTCAATCCATAGGAAGGAAGATTCCAACCTCGTACTGTAAGATTTGGATGAGGGATATGACTCCCACCAAACGAAAAGGGAAAATAAGGAGGCATCATTCCCCTAGACCCAAAACTAGGATTCACATAAGGAGATGAGACAGAGGATGGAAAGTGAGAATACATGTATGGCATACCATGAGAAAAATGATTAGAGGCACAAGGTATTGGTTGAGTATTATGATTTGGCGTACCACTCATAAATACAAAAGAAGTTTTCCCCATGGAATGAGAAAATACCATGGGTTGGGTAGCATTGATTGAGGGATTCACGGGAACTCCACTAACCATAGCAATGAAAACTCACGACACAATAAAAAATCCTAAGGCCAACTAATAATCAATTTAAGAGCACACCAAAATAAACAAAAAAGGCCAATATGCACACAAATAGGATAAAGTGGCTGAAATGGGCCTCCCTCCCTAAAGTAGGTATTCCTCAATCAAGAGGGGCATGATACTCCCTTCAAAATATCAGAGGTATCATAATCAGTTATAAGGGCCCTCATGTGCTTAAAAACCAGTCGGTCAGATCCCCCTAGAGAGGTAATCCTCCATAAAGGATGTGTGTTGTCCAACCCTTATCTTACCCAGGGTATCTGCATAATAACCCCTGCAAGTAACCTATGTGGTACCTATGTCAAGAAACTAAGCCACCACGATATAACCGATGCATAGGCAGACCGTCGTAAGTTAGGTATACCATATGGGAAGGGTAGAAAAGTACGAAATATCGAAGGCACCGCCTCTCACAGAGGTAAAGGTACTAGCAAGACCCCCATATATGAATAGATCCCCAGAAATATTTTTGACACTAAGAAGGTATTGGAGGGATATCTCCTCAACCGACTTCGCACGATGTCGTGCTTAACTCTGGTGTGAGCGGAGCCTCCTGACGTCATCAATTATGCAATGGATTTTACCACTCCCTTAGTCAGATACATATGTTGAGTTTAATAGCCTTGGAGAAGTTTACTCACAAAATCCTATTCCAAGGCTCTAAATCTTAAGCTAGTTTGTGCACCCTGAAAAATAAAATCGTTTCTAATCAATTTTAAATTTATTAGCATTACTTTTAGTAGATTTTATTACTCAAAAAGGTGCAGTCATGAAACTGATGACATTATGACTCAACAAGTAAAATAAATGAACATGAATAAAATGCAAAGTCCTAACCTCAATTCCCAATAAATCATAAGCTTTTAAAAATGAAACTTTCAACTTAATTCTGCAATTTCATTTAAGACACAATATTTCCCTATATGTACTAAGATCAATGATAGGAACCTAAAAGATCAAATGCCAACAATGCAAAATGTATATTTTTGTATTTTCGATATAAAATAATGAAAATAAAAGGACTAAACATCAGCTTGATATAAAGACCCTACTGTATGTAAACAGAAACAAACCAAGTAGAATATCAAGAAGCAAACTCTCAGCCCAGGATGCAAGGACAACTGATGAAAAGGATGATGAGAAAGAAAAAGCACCCAGAAATTCAACCAATGAAAGGTTTTCTATCACTCTGCAGGCACTTAACATTCATGACAGAGACCTAATAAGACTCAACAACCATCAAAACTTACCCAACAAACATCAAACTCAGTAATTAATCAAACAAGGATCGTGTACACGAATGTTCAGGATAAAACCGCGTATATACACCTCCTACAAAATGACATCTTACATATGTATGCGACTGTTAGGGAAAAACCACGTATATGTGTTGAAACACTGCTAGGTTAAGGATAAGGCCAAGAAACTCAAACTCAAAATGAATAGAGGATGTCAAGAAATTAGATGACAAGAAACTCAAGATAAACAAGAGAAATCAAAGGAGAAAAACACTCCAAACCCCTAAAAGAAGATTCTATCCCTAGCATGGTTTCCAATTCTGTTACGAGGAAAATCATTTTATGGCATGGGGTAAACCACAACAGAAGGAAATGACTGCAGAAATCAACTCTAATCTCAAGTATGCTATATAAAAAAATATGCTAAGAAGACAATTTAAAGAGCCTACCTCGTCCAAATGTTTGATGAAGTCCACCGTTGAGCACTTGACTCAAAGAAATACACCTGCAACTTGTCCTCAACAACCAATATGCAAAATCATATGGTGATAATATATAGAGTTAGCACATATAATAACATAATCCATCAATGTTCATAGCAAATACGCCCATGGAATAACAATTCAAATATTTGCAAGACATTAATTGGACGAGAAAAGAGTATTTCTATTAAAATGTAATCAACATAAGTGTATGAATGACAAACTTTCGTGTCAGCATGTTCGGAACCGAGAAACTAAGTCCCTTCCAGTTGGGCCTCCACCACTTCAATCCTCCACCAAAGGAAAGCTCATATAAGAGAGACAATGAGGTTCTCCATCAAATAGGGAAGATCTTTGGGGCTGAACAATGTGTTCAGACTTAAAAGGACAAAGGGATGCAGACTCAATATGAAGTGAATAACTTCTCCAGAGTAACTTTTCTCTCAAAGTTGGATTCTTCTCCTATTCTGCACAACTTGGATATGGCCCATTTATAGCCTTCCAATGGAACTGAAGGGATGAGTTGGAACGTTTCTAGTATATGGAAGGTCAAGGATCATGGATCTTGTGATGTGACATAGAAACTCAACACCATTTTTTAATTTTGAGCACAAAACCGATGTACATGGGATGTAATGGTGCAACTTACGTATACGCATGTTATATATATGTTAGGGCGCATATATGTGGAAAAATATGTTTTTTATCTCTGGGAACTACAAAAGGGGACTTCAAGTCTATACAGGGAAATGGAAAAGGCCTTCTGAGTAAGTTTGCATAGGGTGAGGCAAATATTGCTATAACAACATCCAAGAAGAAAAAGAACAAGAACAAGAAAAAGCCAAAATTAGATTGTAGCTGTTGCGATGATTCAAAGGAAGATGAAGGAATCAAAAACTTTGTAAGAAAGTTAAAAAGAGGAACCAAAAAATAAAAAGGTATGCTTCCATTGAAGTGTTTTAATTATGGTGGTATTGGTCATTTTGATTATAAATTTCCTCATGCTAAGAATAAGGAAAGTTTTGAAGAAAAAGATCATGAAAAGAAAAAGAAAAATAAAAAAGGTAGAAGAAACAAAAAGAAATTCTGCAAGAAAAGTCTCTGCACCAAGGAGGACAGTTCCTCATCAGACGAGGATGAAAAAAGTGATAGTCATACAGAAAGAGTACTCTTCATGGTAGTAGATTATTACAGAGAAGAAGGAGAAGTTGATCTTATAGAAGAATTTATCAATTCCTTAGAAGATATAAGGAATGAAAGGAAGAAAAACAAGTCACTCAAAGAATAACTAAAGAGGAAAGAAGGATCTCAGAATCCCAACTCAGAACAAGTTGAGCAGATGATCATGAAGTTAAAAATATAGGTAGAAGAAGACAAAAGAATTGAAGAAGCATTCATAAATCAGTTAAAAGAGAAGGAGAGGATGATTGAAGGCTTGGAAGTGTAAATAGTCACTCTAGTAAAATATCTTTAGCATAAGGACATGCTGCAGAACAACACCAAAATATTGGATGAGATCATTAGAAGTCAAAGGGAATACTATGACAGATATGGGATAGGATACAACCAGATAGAGAAAGGATTAAGTTCCAATACAAAAGAACAAGAAGAAGAACAAACAAGTTATGCAGAAACAGTCAGAGGATCTCTTGATAAGGAAGAAGGAAAGAAGATGCAAGAAGAAGATTGTTGTAACATCCCCATCGACCCAGGTTGGTCCATGCTACTCTGTAAAATACTCTTTCTAAGTTCTAAAACCAAATTTGTAGCACACCCCAGGCCTCCCAGGCTGAGGACTGCCACATTGAGAAATTCTCATGTTTCTGATATTCAAAAATGTACATACCCAACCATAGTTCCGCTAGGCTATGGAACATATAAAATCTTGTGAAACTTCATACATATAAAACTTAACAGAAAATTACATTTTGCTAATACACAGATTAATGCGGAAATAATAGTAAGCCTATACATACAACATATGCCAACAAATCTCATAAATATAAGGCATGTACAAATACACAGCATGAAAATGAACACATAATTGATACTTATATTTTATAGAAGACCAACAAATGCATGCAAACCTTACATGAGCCTCCTAGGCTTAGACCACGTTGCTCATTACTCTCAACAATGGGTCACCCACAAGATGAAACTAAACTCCACTCGGGTAAAGGGATTCCTAGGCTAGGCTAAGACAACTGGAAGTTGCACAATCAATATGAAGGATTTTGTCCCAGGAGCCAACTCAGACTAACAGCCTACAACCTCTCATTCCCCACATTCTTGTACCACCCCAGGAAGTGTGCCCCTTCTCTACTCAACTATCCTTTGGCTTCCCCACTTCCCTTCCAGGACATTAACAATAGGTTGGACATGAATTCTAAGAGAACTATAGCTGCAGTCGGGCTCCGTCTGGAAAATCACTTCCCCAACAACCTCTTTCACATGGATAGAGTTTATTACAGGCCTAACAACCTGCTTCTTCAGTCCACAAGCCTGACAACCCTCCTCTTCAAACCACATTCCTGAGAAACTACTTCTTAGTCCATCTCATTAGTCAATTATGTAAGGGAGATGGAAGTAACAAGGATCGGGTATAGAATAGATGATGGAAGCAACAAAAAATCGTTAAGGCATGGTACAAGCTCAAGAAAAGTATGGGTGCAATGTGCTTCACAATAAAAGTACGGGATAGCTCAAAATGTTGTAGGTTCCATAGGTGCATGAATGTTGCAGATGTCAATGATGGAGGGGATGGCTTAGTGCGTGAGTGAATGGGGAGAAAGATACCCAAACCAACTATTTTCCCCCACCTATATTTTCATGCGCCATGGTTGACACATGGCTCTCTTGGATCTCATTTCTCTCCACTTGGGATTCATTCCCTTCCCATAAGAACTTAGGATAAAATAATTACCTCACCATAATCTTTAGCAATAATATTATAATATTCCTTTGGAAATAATCCCTCTAGCTTAGCCCCCTTTCTAGGCTCTTAATCCCTCCCTTTCC
>JASDQU010439686.1:19120-32544 GCA_032191745.1 Picea mariana | reverse complement strand
AATATACGACATTTTTTTTCTTTTTCAAACATTCATCAACCATAAGAAAACAATCACATATGAGAACTATTAATTGCAGAACATGGAACACAAACTTTATGTGGAAGCCATTTTTGGAGAAAACCATAAAACTTCTCTTTATAATTGTTTGTAGGCACCAACCTACTAGAGACACCAATCCCCACTGGTACAAATCCTAGAAGGCACCAACCTACTCTTACAGATCTTCTTAGAAACTAATCTACTGGATAAACCAATCCCCACCACTAAGAACCAACTTAGAAAGAGACACCAAACACTTTGTTTGAGTGGAACCAACCTACTCTTACAAATATTTAGAGACACCAATCCCCATTGCTAAGAATCAACTTAGCAAGAGACACCAATCTCTTTGTCTGAGTTGCACCAACCTTCATCGAGTCTTCTTTCTACTTCTTCTTTCACTAGGTCTAATTGCTACTTTTTCCTTCACTAGGTCTACTCACTACTTCTTCCTTCACCAAGTATTCTCATTACTTTTGCCTTTACGAGGTCTAACCAAAATTTGAATTTCCATATGGTAACTTTCTTAAAGCTTGTTGTTTTGGGACTCTTCCAAAGAATGAAATTGTAAAACATGCCACATATCCAATTTTGAAAATATCATTATGAAATTGTTACTTGAGGTACTTTTGTATGTGGTCTCCATTCTTTGAAATTTTCACAGTTTGAAGAGTCCCCAAAACGAAGTTAGAGTGAAAATGTCAAGCTGACCTATTTGAAACGGATTTCATAAGCATTCATGAACCTTAACATCCATAAGGAGTATCTATGAAATTGTAACATAGAATCCTTTGAAATGTGTACCACATGTACACCAAGGTATCTCCTCTAGCTTTGCAACGTTTCAAGGTTTGAAAATCCCCATAAAATAAGTTATAGCGAAAGTGCCAAGATGACCTATTTGAAACCAATTTCATGAGAATTTAGAAACCCTAACTTCCACAGGGCATATATCCAATAGTATAGAGAACCAAAATTTCAAATTTTTACCACATGTACACCAATATCACTCCTCTTTCTCTGAAACGTTTCAAGGTGTAAACCATCCCATAAAATAGTTTATAGCGAAAGTTCCAAGATGACATGTTTGAAAATGATTTCAAGAGTATTCAGGAACCCTAAATTACATAGGGCATATCTCTGAAAGTGTAGTGAACCAACGTCTGAAATTTTTACCCCGTGGAAACTAAGATTGCTCCTCCATTTCTTCCAAATTTTAGGGTATGTAACATCATAGAAAAAAAATTATCGCAAAAAATGTCGAGATGGCTTGAAACGAATTTTACAATTCAATCTTTGCTAATCCATTTTTCACACACTAACTTTCTCTCAATGCTTTCTCTTTTTATACTTTTTTCATAACCCTTAATGAAGGGACATGTCCATTCATTAAATAATTAATTCCCAATACCATGGGTAAATACCCCAAATACCATGGAAAAATACCCTAAACCATGAGAAAATACCCCAAACCCATGGGTTTGAAACCACCATTACAATTTTTACTTTTTCACATGCACCTAGTTTTTAATATACTTGTATACCTATATATATAAACCAATATTGGAAATTATGTGTGTATTGTAATTCAATAATATGACATTAATGACATCATTAATCCTTTGACATCAATGACAATAATTCCAACAGAAAAGTCATTGGCTTATAGCTCTATGATTCCTCTCAAGGTCCCAATGTGTAAGAATGCTATCACTTTTTCTCTTAGTACCATAGGACCTCTAGTAGTAGGGTTCTTCTTGCCAATAAATTTCAAGATCAATTTTAGGCCTTAGCACCCCCCTTAGTGTAGGTGCACCCCTTGCCTCCTCTTACGCATTGAGATAAGGGTTGAGCAATCTTCTAATTGTTCTAATTCCTAACACGTAATGGTAACATATCCTCTTTTCCAAAGGAAAATAAACATAGTGGCTAGACTCCTAATGGTGGTCTTTTTCTTCTCTATTCCCAATACATATAATTTTAGTTATTTTCCCTCACTTTTTTCTCTTAAGCTTCTCCCCTACCCTTTCTAACCCCCATCCAAGAGTAATTAACACACCTAAATAGTCTTAGGGATAAATTAAGATTAGGGTTAATAAAACTTAGGTCATATAATAAATGTTTAGTGTAACATCCCGCTCTTGTGCGTATTGAACGAACTTTTTCTTTGAGAACACTTGCTTACAAGTGATCCAGATTATTATACTATTGGCTGTTTGAATATGATTATGAGGCATGATGAATATGATGATATATTATTTTTTGTATTTACATAGACAGGTGCTATTGACTGGGTTCTCCTGAGTGTGCAGGACTTTGGACCTCGAGGATGCAGAGGCATCGATGAAACCCCTTGGACTCTTGATCGAGTCAGGGAGTGGACTATTGGGGTTTGATTTTATTGATATGACATATGTACATCTAATTAGATGTTATGATGATTGATTATTATTGCTGACATGATTCGTTGATGATGCAGGTTGACGATAGCTTGCCGACTAGACTCACATGTGGAGTAGAGGGGTCATGCACGACAATGAGAGATGTTGAGGGAGAGGTGTGGACAGAAGCCCTGCCCCATCCTACTAGCACTCTTTCCTTGGTTCGAATTGTAGGTTAATGATTACTTAGTTCGAGAAGACCCACAATGTTGTGAGGGAAGATTGCGATAATTGCTCATGATGATTCTAAGGAGCACGCAATAAGGTAGGGGCCTTATTCCTTAGAGGCCCTTAGTCTCCCGTAAGATCACCTGGTGGAGTATTGAATCTAGGGGTTTTTGATGTCTACCAAGTCAGTCAATAGGTGAGTGGCACCCTTGGAGCACGTAGTTCATCCTGAAGGGCATGTCATGCAAGGAAAACATAAAGAGGCGAGTGGCACCCTTAGAGCACGTAGTGCGTCCTGAAGGGCACGTCGCACAAGGAAAACAAAAGGAGGCAAGTGGCACCCTTGGATCACGTAGTCCGTCCTGAAGGGAACATCATGCAAGGAGAATAGAGAGAGGAGAGTGGCACCCTTGGAGCACCTAGTGCGTCCTGAAGGGTACGCCGGGTTTTTAACTGGAAAGTGAATAAACATAGATGACCTTAGAATGAATGATGTGTCAAGTAAGATTTAAAAACAATTTTTCCCTAATAAAAATGTCGCCCAACCTAGTGAAATTAAAATCTAGGTCTAAGTGACACTTGTGGTCAAAAATAATAATCATTATTAAAGATGTGATGAGAAGGGGGTAAGAAATTCAATTAATTTATTAAAATCAAATTATTTTGGGGGATTAAAATTAAAAAAAAAGAAATGATTGTTTTTTTATACATAGGCTAATTAAATTTTATTAATTAAAAAGAAAAATGGGTAAAAGGTGTTGTTTCTACACTTGCTAATTTGAGTTTTAGTTAAAAGGGGAAAAGAGGGAAACTTAAAAGAAATATAAAACTAAGGGAAAAAGGGGAAACATAAAGAAAAATGGAAGTGTAAGGAAAAAGTTGGATGTCTTACTAATTATGAACTCAACTAGGAATTAGTAAAGGTGTAAGTCATTTAAAACGTGTAAGGGAATATTGGGACACCAAGGAGTGTTTTTAGGAATGCTTTTTGGTGGGTGAGGGAAATAGGATTAATTAAATAATTAATGAATTTAATTTCTGGTGCAACTAGGGGAATGGGTGACATGTGTACGGGTGAGGTTTTTTTGAATTAAATTAATGAAAAATAAATTAAATGAGAATTTTGGGAAATAAATCACTTAGAAACTCTATAAAAAGGATGGAGGAGGAGGAGTATGGATCAGATCTTTTATTCCTAACGTTACGCTGTAGAATTTTTGTTCTGATTGACTTATCTTGTGAGAGTTGAGATACCCAGCTCAGGTAATGAGTGGTAGCTCGACCTTGCAAGGCGAGCTGGGTGCTAGCTATTCTTTGGTTTAGTGTGCGTGGCCCCTTTGTGGCTTGGGGGGCTCAGGGGGGGAAATAGTACACCTAGCGTTTGCTGAGAGGTATTGGTGAAGTCACATCGATCAACAAGTGGGAGTTGGATGAAGCACGCGTGGTACAATGACTCAGAGCTGTCACCTTGGGATACGATACACATGCATTTATTTGAATGGTATATTATTATTTTTCTTGTGCTTTCATTACTGTACTTCTATTGTGTAAATAAATGTGTTTTAATAAGCATTTTTAATCAAGGAATTAAGTACATCATAGCTTTACGCTCGCTGCTTGTGATTTGATTTCCTTGGCATCATGATCCCTGATTACTATGACTATTCTGTATTGTTTTATTTATCATTATGAAGATATTGTGATTTATCTTCCGTCCTTATCCCTATATCATCAGCCCATGCCCAAGCAGTTAGCCAGGAGCTAAATCGATGGTCATCACTTCTGTGTTAATAGACTTATAGATTCTAATGCCCTTCTTTTCTGTGCATGGATGATGAGTGAAGGACAATTTTTGCCTAGCCATCTACCGTTACTATCTCTGCGTTGATTGATTCATGGTTGAACGATTGGTCTTGCACTTTCTTGAGATTGATTTCCTCTGCATTTGCATTAGGCTCAACATGTGATATCACCTCTGCGTTCTAAATGATCTTGGCTTGTGATCACTGTGTTTTCACCCATGTTTACCCAACATTCAACCCACTCTTCTTGGCATCTTACACACAATGAATTGTATTTGTAATTTCACAACAACTCCATCATTTACTCTACAATTTGGATATATAAACACTATGAAATCCATGGCTCCTTGCAAGCCTTCAACCAAAAACATTTCCCCTACAATTATTACATTTCGATGGCGAAATTGCTTTGCGTCTTTAATCCATCTGGCCTGCAATTTTCCTCTCCAAATTATTATATGTTGATGGCAATTTACTCTGCATTTCAATACATTCAACTATGGAATTTTCCCTCTGCAATTTATTATATTTGATGGAAATTTACTCCGCGTCTCAATACATTCAACCATGAATTTTTCCTTCTACAATTTATTACATTTGAAGGCGAATTTACCATGTGTTTTTATTTGGCCAAACACAATGCTCTTTACACCCATTCAAATTGTTTGACAATGTTTTAGACTTCCCCAACCACACACCACCCTTCCAACGATTTCATTATTGTTACATCTGTGTTTTGTTTTAACATTTAATTTATAGTGGATTGATGCTATCAATGGCTGCAATTAATATCTGATTTCGTTTTATACTCGAACGCATATTTTGATACCTGTCTGTGTTTCCGTATGAAGAAATAAGGCTGCATTTTTTTCTTTATATATCTTCTTTTCCTTTCTTATGTATTCCATCCATTTATTTGGCTATCACGGTGAACATTTTTGTTATGACAATGATTTTGTTTAAGATGTTGCAGCGATTCCCTTTAAGACAACTCAACGAATTGTCTATGATGTGTCGTAGCGATTCTATTATGCTATCACAGTGAATGTATTTGATATTGATAACTATATTATTAGGATAGCACGTGTCACAACTATGTTTTTGATATCACAATAATTATATTAATATTAGGAAAGCAATTTGAAACGCAAAGTTATCATACTCTGCGATATAATAATGATAGCAAATAATACTGTTTTGATAGTTTCGTTAGCGAATTATACTCTTTTGGTAGCGATTTATATTGCACAGCGTCATCATCACACACAACCTTGTCACTTTCCACTCAACGATATCACATTTTGATCAACGGTGTCATTGTTAGCCTTCTTTAGTGTTAGTGACAACGTTGGATATTTATTATGTGCCAGATATTTACTAAAATTAGAAACAATGATTTACTCATATGGTATCTGCGTCTTTGACAGTTTTAATATGTCGACAGTTTAATGTTTATTGATCGCATTTGACAGAAGTCTTGATTATATGAACAACATTGTTAGCATTTATAATGAACAACCTTTTTGTGAGCAACTTTATTCATGATGAGTGAATCTTTATCTTTTATAGACAACGTTTTAATTGCGAATGTAATAGACAACCTGTAAAATGTGAAATGATAGTCTTAGTTTTAATTGTATATTTTAAACAGTAAATTTTAGACAACGATGATATATTTTATATTTATTTACACAATGATTAGCATACCTTTTTAGTCAACAAATGGATGGTCGATAGCGTTTTTATATAGATACAATATCTCCTTTATTTAGACAATGATTATAGTGTTTTTCCTCGTCTTTTCTCTTATTGTGAAGTTGCAAATTATGTGACAACAACTTAGATGCCAACGATATATTGGATTGATAAGTCACAACAATTACTTGTAATCAATTTATCCTTATGTAAATAACTTGGTGTTCAATTGCACTAAAACTAATTTATTCGATGTACATTTCGAGTCTTAAAATAGTAACTTCATAAGATAGCAATCTAGTTTCAGTTTTAAAGGAAAGCGATTTATACTTATCTAACATTGGGAATTGAAATATAGATGAAACGAACTATTGTTTAATAATAATCGTTTAATATGTGCAGATTGATTTTGTTGCGCAAGGAAATTATTGTGTTGTGTGAAAGTCATAATCGTCTTCTTGACTTGTCATTTGGGTGCTAGGGTTAGTCGTCAGGGGTTAGTTGTTATGTTGTTGCACCACGATTGTTGTTGCGCCTATCACTTGGTGACAGAATGATTCATGAAGAGGGGATCATTGCGGGCCTTAATGGATAGAGGCAAGTGATAATTGGCCGGATTATGTGCTACCCGTTGTGAGTGTTTGTTCGTTATAGTTGTTGTTTGTGCTTGGGTTATAACGCCTTCATGCGTTTGGTTTGCACGCCATAGAGGTTCTAGTTACTGGTCATCGAGGACATTGTGTCGGGATTGTGGATGTTTTCCTTTAGGTTGTATGATTTTTCATGTTTGTATCGGGCGAGTAGTCATTTCTATGTTTTGATTTATGCATGTTTCACCCAGTTTCTTGTTGTGCTAGTGCATTGAGTCATTGTTGTTTGTTGCCCGATCTGCATGCATGTGTTTGTTGTTAGGTTGTGTGGTTCAACTGTTGTCTTCATTGCCTCCCTGCCTAAAATCAAAAAAAAAAAATTGCACCTTTTTCTTCACTTGTAGTCGTAACGATTGGGGTCATTACATATGGTATCAGAGCGGGTTCGACCCGCAACTTGGGATAACTACGGATTCCGTTGATTGATTCATGATTATAAGGTTACTAATTAATTTGATTTGTGTTCGTGCAGGTAATCATGGTTAGAGGATGCCACAGAGGTAGACGATGAGGTGCTAGGGAAGGAGGCACGATGCCTCCAGTAGCATCCATGTCTGAGGGGTCTAACCCTCAAGGAGATGAATAGGTTTTCGGGCAGGAACAGATAGCGGTGGGTGATGTGGTTGGGTTGATGATGTCTTTCCAATGGATGTCTGAGGCACTGATCAATCATTTGGATAGAGATGAGGCCAGGATGTCGACACCTCTTGAGGGTCCACCGTGCGCTCTGGTTGGTACTGGTAGCATTCATTGGGAACTTGAGAAGGTAAAATTTCTCAAGTTCTTTGGTGCCCAGGACAGTGCAACCACCGAGGCATGGTTGGAGAATATGGCGATGTGATTTTCATTTCATGACTATACCTCCAACATGAAGGTTTGCATGGCGGTATTTCAACTGAAGGGGAACACTCTTCTATGGTGGAAGACACTCCTGCCACAATTGAACATGGTTGTCGAAGACGTGTCATGGGAATTGTTCGAGGAACGGTTTTGAGAGAGGTACCTATCAGAGGAATTCATTGAGAATGAGCTCAATGACTTTAATTCCTTGCGATAGGGAGGCCGTATGGTGCCCAAGTACAAGGCTCGTTTTATGGATTTACTTAGGTATGCTTCGCACATGAATACTGAGAAACTTAAGGTCAATAGGTTCTTGTTTGGCCTTAATGTCAGGATACATGAAAAGGTTAGGATTATGATGCCTCATACCTTGCATGATGTTTTCCAGATAGAGAAGGATCTTATTAGCAAGGTTCATAGCCTGACTCCAGTGAGACCAGCAAGGCAGGTGTCATCTGGTGCACAACAACATCAGACGTCAGCAAGGCACTCACCGGGATATTGTGGCTTCCAAAGAGGATCCACTTTCTCTACACCTCGATGACCAATGCATCCACAATGGACTCCTGAATGAGGACCAAAACATCAACATCAGTTTCTACCACAACAACAAAAATTTAGGCATGTTCAACAGAACAGACCAGGATTCCAGGCCGGTGGGCCATCAGCTTCTACTTCAGGTACCAGGAGTACTGGACCAAAGAAGGGGTGTTGGACATGTGGAGAGCCACACTACCAGCGCAACTGCCCTGTGATGAGGACTAGAGAATCTGGATCGTCTGGACCCACTACCGTGGGATATTTGGGCAAGGCCCATCGGATTCATGCAGTGGTGAATAACTGCCACACAAATTACTAGTAGACTGTGCTCGAGATGTCAGGTATTGTCACTAACCAAACCCTTAGTAGTTTGATAGATCCCAGTGCTACTGAGAGTTTCATTTCTGGTGAAGTGCTAAAAAGGATTAAGGTAAAGGTAGTTGAACATGATGAGTTTAGCTTTGTAGAGATGGCTTTGGGAGCCAAACATAAGGTTGGAGGGAAGGTTATGGGTTGTAACCTTAACCTGGGAGAGTTTGTCACCAGGGCCAACCTGTACATCATGATCTTAGGATATTAAGACATCTTGATCGGTATGGACTGGTTGGAATCACATGAGGCGATACACAACTATAAGACAAAATGGTTGAGCTTGGTCGATGATGAGGGACAAATATGGGTGATTGTAGGTTGGAACCAGGGAGTTTCCTTGAGGTTCATCTCTTCCTTGCAGCTACGGAAGAGCATGTGCAAGGGGAGTAAACTATATGTGATCCTTACGTTAAACAAAAAGGGAGTAGTGAAAGGTATAGAACACCTTCCTGTGGTTAGAGAGTTTGCAGACGTCTTCCCAGAGGAGTTACTTGGGATTCCGTCGGAGAGGCAATTGGAGTTTACCATAGACATAAAATCAGGGACTAAACTAATAGCAATAAATCATTATCGGATGTCGACCCCGGATTTAGAGGAGTTGAGAATGCCAATGAAGAAGTTTCTAGACCTGGGACTGATGAGTCCTAGTGTGTCATCGTGGGGTGCATCTTTTATATTCAAATAAAAGAAGGATGGGTCTTGGAGACTCTGCATTGATTACCGTCAATTGAATAAGGAAACAATAAAAAATCAGTATCTGTTGTCGAGGATTGATGATCTATTTGATCAAATGAAGGGTGCAACAATGTTTTCAAAGATCGACTTGAGATCAAGGTATCACCAGTTACGGATCAAGAAGGATGACACCCCTAAGACTACCTTTAAGATGAGGTTTGGACATTATGAGTTTACTATTTTACAGTTTGGACCGACGAATGACCCAGGGGTATTTATGAGTTTGATGAACAGGGTGTTCCAAGAGTACTTGGACAAATTCATCCAAGTATTCATTGACGATATTTTTATTTACTCTCGGATGATGGAGGAGCATGAAAAGTACTTGCACTTAGTACTATAGTGTCTGCGAGAGAACAAATTGTATGGGAAATTTTCTAAATTCGTGTTTTACCAATCAAAGATTCACTACTTAGGGCATGTCATCTCCGACGAAAGTATCACCGTGGATCCAGTAAAGGTTGAGGATATTATGGAATGGCCTACGCCGACGAATGTCCCAGAAGTGCGTAGCTTCATGGGTTTAGCAAGATACTATTGACGGTTCATTAAGGGATTTTCGAAGATAGAAAATCCGATCACGGAATTGCAGAAGAAGAACAAGAAGTTTATTTGGACCGAGAAATGTGTGGAAGCATTTCGGAGGCTCAAGGAGCTATTGAAAACAAAACAGATACTAAAGGTCTGTGACATGGATGTAAACTTCTTGGTATGCACTGACGTATCCAAGGAAGGCTTAGGCAGAGTCTTGATGCAAGACTGTCGAGTGATCGCTTACATCTTGAGCAATTTGAGAAGGCGTGAGGAGAACTATGCGACGCACGGTTTGGATTTGTTAGCTATTGTATATGCCTTAAGAGTTTGAAGACACTACCTTATTGGATGAAAATTTGAACTAAAAAATGGACCATTGTGGACTACAACACATATTTACTCAAAGCGACCTGACCGTGCGATAATGACGTTGGTCGAAATTTCTTAGCGAGTACGACTTCGAGATTACTTACATAAAAGGAAAAATGACCCGAGTGGCAGATGCATTGAATTAGAGACCACATATATTTTTGGTGTTGCTGCTTCAGATGAATCTACGTGAAAGGATTCTAACTTTACAGCGTGACGATGACTGGTACAAAGAGGTCAAAGATTTTATCGGAAAAAACACAATGATGGTACCAATATTTGAAGGATTTATGTTTGATGACGATGGATAATTTATATTTAAAAATCGAATTTACGTACCACAAAACGATGAGTTAAGGATTTTGATCCTAAACGCGGCTCACAGAGCAGTGCACATGGCTCACCCGAGAGTCATGAAGATGAGGGCGGACCTTAAACCCTTATTCTTCTGGAAAGGAATGAAGGAAAACATAGTCAACTATGTGGCCATATGTATAGAATGTCAACAGGTGAAGGCTAAACATAGACATCCAGTAGGATTACTACAACCTCATGCTATTCCAAAATTGAAATGGGAGCTCATTTCGATGGATTTCATTGTTGGATTTCCACTGATGGCAAGGAGACACGACTTAATTTTTGTGGTAGTCGACACTCTGATGAAGAGTGCTCATTTTATTCCTATGCATACAATGTATCATGCACCTAACATAGCTATAGTTTTCATTAGTGATATTGTGAGGCTACATGGTGTGCTTAAGAGGATTATATCTGATCGAGGATCGGTGTTTATCGGACGATTTTGGACTAGTTTCCAAGAGGCCTTGGGAACCCAACTTAACTTTAGTACTGTGTACTACCCGAAGACAGACGAGTAGACCAAATGAACAAACCAAGTTTTTGAAGACATGTTGCGCATGTACGTGATGGACCAACAAAAGAAATGGGAATAATTCTTGCCATTGGTAGAATTCACATACAACAACAGTTACCAAAGCACCATTAATATGGTGCCTTTTGAGTTTATTTATGGGTGACCGTGTCAGACGCCTTTGAGATGGGATCGAATTGAGGATAGGGTCCTGGTGGGACCAGAAGCGATCCAAGAAATGGAAGATAAAATGAAAACAATAAGACAAAGGATCAAAGAAGTGCAGGATCGGAAAAATAGTTATGTCGATGCTCACCGTATCGACTGTAGTTATGAAGTTGGTGATCGAGTATTCTTGTAGGTAAAACCACATAAGATTTTGATCAAGTTTGTAAAGGGTGATAAAATCTCTCCTAGATTCATGGGACCTTTCGATATTGTGGAGAAGAAGGTACCCGTGGCCTATCGACTAGCCTTACTTGATTCTTTGAGGCGTATGTATGATGTTTTTCACGTATATGTTTTGAGACATTACATTAGTGATCCTACACATGTTATTGACATGAGTTCCTTGCAAGTATCTGATGAGGGTGCGCTCATGGTTGATCCGATCCACATCCTAGATCATCGCATTTGACAACTATGACGTGGAATAGTAGATTAGGTCAAGGTCTAGTGGGACAACTATAGTCCGCACTCGATGACCTAGGAGGACGCATATGATATGCGCCAACAGTTTCCATTTTTGTTTGATAGATAGACTTTGATACTGTGATACACATTATTTCGGCACTTATATACTGTGAAACTTCAGGATGAAGCTTAGACCAAGAGGGTGAATGTAACATCCCCCTCTTGTGCACACTGAGCGAACTTATTCTTTGAGGACACTTGCTTGCAAGTGATCCAGATTATTATACTATTGGCAGTTTGATTATGATTATGAGGCATGATAGATATGATGATATGTTATTTTATGTATTTACATAGACATGTGCTATTGAATGGGTTCTCCTGAGTGTGCAGGAATTTGGACCTCAAGGATGCAGAGGCATCGATGAAACCCCTTGGACTCTGGATCGAGTTAGGGAGTGAACTATTGGGGTGTGATTTTGTTGATATGTCATATGTACATCTGATTATATGTTATGATGATTGATTATTATTGCTGACATGATTCGTTGATGATGTAGGCTGACAATAGCTTGCCGACTAGACTCAAATATGGAGCAGAGGGGTCACACACGATAACAAGCGACATTAAGGGAGAGGTGTGGACAACATCACTTCCAAAACCTACTAGCACTCTCACTGCGGCTCGAACTGTAGGTTAATGATTACCTAGTTCAAGAAGACCCACGATTCCATGAGGGTAGACTGCGACAGTCGCTCATGATGATTCTAAGGGGCACGCAATAAGGCAAGGGCCTTATTCCTTAGAGGCCCTTAGTTTCCCACAATATCACCTGGAAGAGTATTGACTCTAGGGGTTTTTGATGTCTACCAAGTCAGTGAAGAGGTGAGTGGCACCCTTGGAGCACGTAGTGCGTCCTGAAGGGAACTTCGAACAAGGAAAATAGAAAAAGGCATGTGTCACCCTTGGAGCACGTAGTGCGTCTTGAAGGGCACGTCGCGCAAGGAAAACAGAAAGAGGCGAGTGACACCCTTGGAGCATGTAGTGTGTCCTAAAGGGCATGTCACCCAAGGAGAACGAAGAGAGGCGAGTGGAACCCTTGGATCACTTAGTGCATCCTGAAGGGCACGTCATGGTTTTAACTAGAAAGTGAATAAACATAGATGGCCTTAGAATGAATGATGTGTCAAGTAAGATTTAAAAACAATTTTTCCCTAATAAAAATGTCACCCAACATAGTGAAATTGAAATCTAGGTCTAAGTGACACTTGTGGTCAAAAATTATAATCATAATTAAACATGTGACGAGAAGGGGGTAAGAAATTCAATTAATTTATTAAAATCATATTATTTTGGGGGATCAAAATATAAAAAAAAAATGATTGTTTTTTTCTACATAGGCTAATTAAATTTTATTAATTAAAAAGAAAAAGGGGTAAAATGTGGTTTCTCTACACTTGCTAATTTGATTTTTAGTTAAAAGGGGAAAAGAGGGAAACTTAAAAGAAATAGGAAACTAAGGGAAAAATGGGAAACATAAAGAAAAAGGGAAGTGTAAGGAAAAAGACGAATGTCTAACAAAGTAAGGAATCTACCTTTAATAACTTACTAATTTTGAACTCAACTAGGAATTAGTAAAGGCGTAAGTCATTTAAAATGTGTAAGGGAATATTGGGACACCAAGGAGCATTTTTAGGAACGCTTTTTGGTGGGTGAGGGAAATAGGAGTAA
>JASDQU010439686.1:2601-17149 GCA_032191745.1 Picea mariana | reverse complement strand
ATTAAAATTAAAAAAAAAGAAATGATTGTTTTTTTATACATAGGCTAATTAAATTTTATTAATTAAAAAGAAAAATGGGTAAAAGGTGTTGTTTCTACACTTGCTAATTTGAGTTTTAGTTAAAAGGGGAAAAGAGGGAAACTTAAAAGAAATATAAAACTAAGGGAAAAAGGGGTAACATAAAGAAAAAGTTGGATGTCTTACTAATTATGAACTCAACTAGGAATTAGTAAAGGTGTAAGTCATTTAAAATGTGTAAGGGAATATTGGGACACCAAGGAGCGTTTTTAGGAACGCTTTTTGGTGGGTGAGGGAAATAGGAGTAATTAAATAATTAATGAATTTAATTTCTGGTGCAACTAGGGGAATGGGTGACATGTGTACGGGTGAGGTTTTTTTGAATTAAATTAATGAAAAATAAATTAAATGAGAATTTTGGGAAATAAATCACTTAGAAACTCTATAAAAAGGATGGAGGAGGAGGAGTATGAATCAGATCTTTTATTCCTAACGTTACGCTGTAGAATTTTTGTTCTGACTGACTTATCTTGTGAGAGTTGGGATACCCAGCTCAGGTAATGAGTGGTAGCTCGACCTTGCAAGGCGGGCTGGGTGCTAGCTATTCTTTGGTTTAGTGTGCGTGGCCCCTTTGTGGCTTGGGGGCCTTAGGGGGGAAAATAGTACACCTAGCATTTGCTGAGAGGTATTGGTGAAGTCACATCGATCAACAAGCGGGAGTTGGACGAAGCATGCGTGGGATAATGACTCAGAGTTGTCACCTTGGGATACGATACACATGCATTTATTTGAATGGTATGTTATTATTTTTTTTGTTCTTTCATTACTGTACTTCTATTGTGTAAATAAATGTGTTTTAATAAGCATTTTTAATCAAGGAATTAAGTACATCATAGCTTTACGCTCGCTGCTTGTGATTTGATTTCCTTGGCATCACGATCCCTGATTGCTATGACTGTTCTGTATTGTTTTATTTATCATTATGAAGAGATTGTGATTTATCTTCCGTCCTTATCCCTATATCATCAGCCCATGCCCAAGCAGTTGGCCAGGAGCTGAATCGATGGTCGCCACTTCGGTGTTAATAGACTTATAGATTCTAATGCCCTGCTTTTCTGTGCATGGATGATGAGTGAAGGATAATTTTTGCCTAGCCATCTACCATTACTATCTCTGCGTTGATTGATTCATGGTTGAACGATTGGTCTTGCACTTTCTTGAGATTGATTTCCTCTGCATTTGCATTAGGCTCAACATGTGATATCACCTCTACGTTCTAAATGATCTTGGCTTGTGATCACTGTGTTTTCACCCATGTTTACCCAACATTCAACCCACTCTTCTTGGAATCTTACACACAACGAATTGTATTTATAATTTCACAACAACTCCATCATTTACTCTGCGATTTGGATATATAAACACTATGAAATCCATGGCTCCTTGCAAGCCTTCAACCAAAAAAATTTCCCCTACAATTATTACATTTCGATGGCGAAATTGCTTTGCGTCTTTAATCCATCTGGCCTGCAATTTTCCTCTCCAAATTATTATATGTTGATAGCAATTTACTCTGCATTTCAATACATTCAACTATGGAATTTGCCCTCTGCAATTTATTATATTTGATGGAAATTTACTCCGCGTCTCAATACATTCAACCATGAATTTTTCCTTATACAATTTATTACATTTGAAGGCGAATTTACCATGTGTTTTTATTTGGCCAAACACAACGCTCTTTACACCCATTCAAATTGTTTGACAATGTTTTAGACTTCCCCAACCACACACCACCCTTCCAACGATTTCATTATTGTTACATTTGTGTTTTGTTTTAACATTTAATATACAGTGGATTGATGCTATCAATGGATGCGATTAATATCCGATTTTGTTTTATACCCGAACGCATATTTTGATACCCGTCTGCGTTTCCGTGTGAAGAAATAAGGCTTCATTTTTTTCTTTATATATCTTCTTTTCCTTTCATATGTATTCCACCCATTTATTTGGCTATCACGGTGAACATTTTTGTTATGACAATGATTTTGTTTAAGATGTCGCAGCGATTCCCTTTAAGACAACTCAATGAATTGTTTATGATGTGTCGTAGCGATTCTATTATGCTATCACAGTGAATGTATTTGATATTGATAACTATATTATTAGGATAGCACGTGTCACAACTATGTTTCTAATATCACAATAATTATATTAATATTAGGAAAGCAATTTGAAACGCAAAGTTATCATACTCTGCGATATAATAATGATAGCAAATAATATTGTTTTGATAGTTTTGTTAGTGAATTATACTCTTTTGGCAGCGATTTATATTGCACTGCATCATCATCACACACAGCCTTATCACTTTCCACTCAACGATATCATATTTTGATCAACGGTCTCATTGTTATCCTTCTTTAGTGTTAGTGACAACATTAGATATTTATTATGTGCCAGATATTTACTAAAATTAGAAACAATGATTTACTCATATGGTATCTGTGTCTTTGACAGTTTTAATATGTCGACAGTTTAGTGTTTATTGATCGCGTTTGACAGAAGTCTTGATTATATGAACAACATTGGTAGCATTTATAATGAACAACCTTTTTGTGAGCGACTTTATTCATGATGAGTGAATCTTTATCTTTTATAGACAACGTTTTAATTGCGAATGTAATAGACAACCTGTAAAATGTGAAATGATAGTCTTAGTTTTAATTGTATATTTTAAACAGTATATTTTAGACAACAATGATATATTTTATATTTATTTACACAACAATTAACATACCTTTTTAGTCAACAAATGGATGGTCAATAGCGTTTTTATATAGATACAATATCTCCTTTATTTAGACAATGATTATAGTGTTTTTCCTCGTCTTTTCTCTTATTGTTAAGTTGCAAATTATGTGACAACAACTTAGATGCCAACGATATATTGGATTGATAAGTCACAACAATTACTTGTAATCAATTTATCCTTATGTAAATAACTTGGTGTTCAATTGCACTAAAACTAATTTATTCGATGTACATTTCGAGTCTTAAAATAGTAACTTCATAAGATAGCAATCTAGTTTCAGTTTTAAAGGAAAGAAATTTATACTTATCTAACATTGGGAATTGGAATATAGATGAAACAAACTATTGTTTAATAATAATCGTTTAATATGTGCAGATTGATTTTGTTGCGCAAGGAAATTATTGTGTTGTGTGAAAGTCATAATCGTCTTGTTGACTTATCATTTGGGTGCTAAGGTTAGTCGTCAGGGGTTAGTTGTTATGTTGTTGCACCACGATTGTTGTTACGCCTATCACCTAGTGACAGAATGATTCATGAAGAGGGGATCATTGCGGGCCTTAATGGATAGAGGCAAGTGATAATTGGCCGGAGTATGTGCTACCCGTTGTGAGTGTTTGTTCATTATAGTTATTGTTGGTGCTTGGGTTATAACGCCTTCATGCGTTTGGTTTGCACGCCATAGAGGTTCTAGTTACTGGTCGTTGAGGCCATTGTGTTGGGATTGTGGATGTTATTCTTTAGGTTGTAGGATTTTTCATGTTTGTGTAAGGCGAGTAGTCATTTCTATCTTTTGATTTATGCATGTTTCACCCAGTTTCTTGTTGTTCTAGTGCGTTGAGTCATTGTTGTTTGTTTTCCAATCTGCATGCATGTGTTTGTTGTTAGGTTGTGTGGTTCAACTATTGTCTTCATTGCCTCCCTGCCTAAAATCAAAAAAAAAAAAATTGCACTTTTTTCTTCACTTGTAGTCGTAACGATTGGGGTCGTTACATATGGTATCAGAGTGGGTTCGACCCACAACTTGGGATAACTACGGATTTCATTGATTGATTTATGATTATAAGGTTGCTAATTAATTTGACTTGTGTTCATGCATGTAATCATGGTTAGAGGATTCCACAGAGGTAGACGACGAGGTGCTAGGGAAGGAGGCACGATGCCTCCAATAGCATCCATGCCTGAGGGGTCTAACCCTCAAGGAGACGAATAGGTTGTCGGGCAGGAACATATAGAGGTGGGTGATGTGGTTGGGTTGATGAGGTCTTTCCAGTGGATGTTTGAGGCACTAATCAATCATTTGGACAGAGATGAGGCCAGGATGTCGACACCTCTTGAGGGTCCACCACGCACTCTGGTTGGTACTGGTAGCATTCACTGGGAACTTGAGAAGGTAAAATTTCCCAAGCTCTTTGGTGCCCAGGACAGTGCAACCACCGAGGCATGGTTGGAGAATATGGCGATGTGATTTGTATTTCATGACTATACCTCCAACATGAATGTTTGCATGGCGATATTTCAACTGAAGGGGAACGCTCTTCTATGGTGGAAGACGCTCCTGCCACAATTGAACATGGTTGTCGAAGACGTTTCATGGGAAGTGTTCGAGGAATGGTTCTGAGAGAGGTACCTATCAGAGGAATTCATTGATAATGAGCTCAATGAGTTCAATGCCTTGCGACAGGGAGGCTGTATGGTGCCCAAGTACGAGGCTCATTTTATGGAGTTACTTAGGTACGCTTCGCATATGAATACTGAGAAACTTAATCTCAGCAGGTTCTTGTTTGGCCTTAATGTCAGGATACATGCAAAGGTTAGGATTATGATGCCTCATACCTTGTATGATGTTGTCCAGACAGAGAAGGAGCTTATCAGTGAGGTTCAGAGCCTGACTCCAGTGAGACCAACAGGGCAGGTGTGATCTGGTGCACAACAACATCAGACGTCAGCTAGGCACTCACCAGGATATCATGGCTTCCAAAGAGGATCCACTTTCTCTACACCTCGATGACCAATGCATCCACAATGGACTCCTTAATGAGGACCACAACATCAGCAGTAGTTTCGACCACAACAACAACAATTTAGGCTTGTTCAATAGAATAGACCAGGATTCCAGGCCGGTGGGCCATCAGCTTCTACTTCAGGTACCAGGAGTACTGGACCAAAGAAGGGGTGTTGGACATGTGGAGAGCCACACTACCAGTGCAACTTCCCTGTGATGAGGACTAGAGCATCTGGATCATTCGGACCAACTACCGTGGGATATTTGGGCAAGGCCCATCGAATTCATGCAGTGGTGAATAACTGCCACACAAATCACTAGTAGACTGTGCTCGAGATGTCAAGTATCATCACTAACCAAACCCTTAGTAGTTTGATAGATCCCAGTGCTACTGAGAGTTTCATTTCTGGTGCAGTGCTAAAAAGGATTAAGGTAAAGGTAGTTGAACATGATGATTTTAGCTTTGTAGAGATGGCTTTGGGAGCCAAACATAAGGTTGGAGGGAAGGTTATGGGTTGTACCCTTAACTTGGGAGAGTTTGTCACCAGGGCCAACCTGTACATCATAATCTTAGGATATTAAGACATCTTGATCTATATGGACTGGTTGGAATCACATGAGGCGATACACAACTATAAGACAAAATGGTTGAGCTTGGTTGATGATGAGGGACAAAGATGGGTGATTGTAGGTTGGAACCAGGGAGTTTCCTTGAGGTTCATCTCTTCCTTACAGCTACGGAAGAGCATGTGCAAGGGGAGTAAACTGTATGTGATCCTTACATTAAACAAAAAGGGAGTAGTGAAAGGTCTAGAACACCTTCCTATGGTTAGAGAGTTTGCAGACGTCTTCCCGGAGGAGTTACTTGGGATTCCGCCGGAGAGGGAAATGGAGTTTACCATAGACCTAAAATCAGGGACTAAACTAATAGCAATAAAACCTTATCGGATGTCGACCCCGGATTTACAGAAGTTGAGAATGCCAATGAAGGAGTTTCTAGACCTGGGACTGATGAGTCCTAGTGTGTCATCGTGGGGTGCATCTTTTATATTCAAATAAAAGAAGGATGGGTCTTGGAGACTCTGCATTGATTACAGTCAATTGAATAAGGAAACAATAAAAAATCAATATCTGTTGCCGAGGATTGATGATCTGTTTGATCAAATGAAGGGTGCAACGGTGTTTTCAAAGATCGACTTGAGATCAAGGTATCACCAGTTACAGATCAAGAAGGATGACACCCCTAAGACTACCTTTAAGACGAGGTTTGGACATTACGAGTTTACTATTTTATAGTTTGGACCGACAAATGAACCAGGGGTATTTATGAGTTTGATGAACAGGGTGTTCCAAGAGTACTTGGACAAATTCATCCAAGTATTCATTGACGATATTTTTATTTAATCTCGGATGATGGAGGAGTATGAAAAGTACTTGCACTTAGTACTACAGTGTCTGCGAGAGAACAAATTGTATGGGAAATTTTCTAAATTCGCATTTTACCAATCAAGATTCACTACTTAGGGCATGTCATCTCCGACGAAATTATCACCGTGGATCCAGTAAAGGTTGAGGATATTATGGAATGGCCTACGCCGATGAATGTCCCAGAAGTGCATAGCTTCATGGGTTTAGCAAGATACTATCGACGGTTCATTGAGGGATTTTCAAAGATAGAAAATTCGATCATGGAATTGCAGAAGAAGAACAAGAAGTTTATTTGGACCGAGAAATGTGTGGAAGCATTTCAGAGGCTCAAGGAGATGTTGAAAACAAAACAGATACTAAAGGTCCCTGACATGGATGTAAAATTCTTGGTATGCACTGACGTATCCAAGGAAGGCTTAGGCAGAGTCTTGATGCAAGACTGTCGAGTGATCGCTTACATCTCGAGCAAGTTGAGAAGGCATGAGGAGAACTATGCGATGCACGGTTTGGATTTGTTAGCTATTGTATATTCCTTAAGAGTTTGAAGACACTACCTTATTGGATGAAAATTTGAACTAAAAATGGACCATTATGGACTACAACACATATTTACACAAAGCGACCTAACCGCGCGACAATGACGTTGGTCAAAATTTCTTAGTGAGTATGATTTCAAGATTACTTACATAAAAGGAAAAATGACCCGAGTGGCAGATGCATTGAATTAGAGACCACATATATTTTCGGTGTTTCCACTTCAGATGAATCTACGTGAAAGGATTCTAACTTTACAACGTGACGATGACTAGTACAAAGAGGTCAAAGATTTTATCGGAAAAAACACAATGATGGTACCAATATTTGAAGGATTTATGTTTGATGACGATGGATAATTGATACTTAAAAATCGAATTTACATACCACCAAATGATGAGTTGAGGATTTTGATCCTAAACGCGGCTCACAGAGCAGTGTACATGGCTCACCCGAGAGTCATGAAGATGAGGGCGGACCTTAAACCCTTATTCTTCTGGAAAGGAATGAAGGCAAACATAGTCAACTATGTGGCCATATGTATAGAATGTCAACAGGTGAAGGCTAAACATAGACATCCAGTAGGATTACTACAACCTCACGCTATTCCAGAATCGAAATGGGAGGTCATTTTGATGGATTTCATTGTTGGATTTCCACTGATGGCAAGGAGACACGACTCAATTTTTGTGGTAGTCAACACTCTGATGAAGAGTGCTCATTTTATTCCTATGCGTACAACGTATCATGCACCTAACATAGCTATAGTTTTCATTAGTGATATTGTGAGGCTACGTGGTGTGCTTAAGAGGATTATATCTGATCGAGGATCGGTGTTTATCGGACGATTTTGGACTAGTTTCCAAGAGGCCTTGGGAACCCAACTTAACTTTAGTACTGCGTACTACCCGAAGACAGACGAGCAGACCAAATGAACAAACCAAGTTTTGGAAGACATGTTGCGCATGTATGTGATGGACCAACAAAAGAAATGGGAATAATTCTTGCCACTGGTAGAATTCACATATAACAACAGTTACCAAAGCACCATTAATATGGTGCCTTTTGAGTTTATTTATGGGCGACCGTGTCAGACGCCTTTGAGCTGGGATCGAATTGAGGATAGGGTCCTGGTGGGACCAGAAGCAATCCAAGAAATGGAAGATAAAATGGAAACAATAAGACAAAGGATCAAAGAAGTGCAGGATCAGAAAAATAGTTATGTCGATGCTCATCGTATCGATCGTAGTTATGAAGTTGGTGATCGAGTATTCTTGCAGGTAAAACCACATAAGATTTTGATCAAGTTTGGAAAGGGTGATAAAATCTCTCCTAGGTTCATGGGACCTTTCGATATTGTGGAGAAGAAGGCACCCGTGGCCTATCGACTAGCCTTACTTGATTCTTTGAGGCGTATGTACGATGTTTTTCACGTATATGTTTTGAGACATTACATTAGTGATCCTACACATGTTATTGACATGAGTTCCTTGCAAGTATCTGATGAGGGTGCACTCATGGCTGATCCGATCCACATCCTAGATCATTGCATTTGACAACTATGACATGGAATAGTAGATTAGGTCAAGGTCCAGTGGGACAACTATAGTCCGCACTCGATGACCTAGGAGGACGCATATGATATGTGCCAACAGTTTCCATTTTTGTTTGATAGATAGACTTTGATACTGTGATACACATTATTTCGGCACTTATATATTGTGAAACTTCGGGACGAAGTTTAGACCAAGAGGGTGAATGTAACATCCCCCTCTTGTGCACACTGAGTGAACTTATTCTTTGAGGACACTTGCTTGCAAGTGATCCAGATTATTATACTATTGGCAGTTTGATTATGATTATGAGGCATGATAGATACGATGATATGTTATTTTATGTATTTACATAGACATGTGCTATTGAATGGGTTCTCCTGAGTGTGCAGGAATTTGGACCTCAAGGATGCAAAGGCATCGATGAAACCCCTTGGACTCCGGATCGAGTCAGGGAGTGAACTATTGGGGTGTGATTTTGTTGATATGGCATATGTACATCTAATTAGATGTTATGATGATTGATTATTATTGCTGACATGATTCGTTGATGATGTAGGCTAACGATAGCTTGCCGACTAGACTCAAATGTGACGCAGAGGGGTCACACACGATAACCGGCGACATTAAGGGAGAGGTGTGGACAACACCACTGCCACAACCTACTAGCACTCTCGACGTGGCTCGAACTGTAGGTTAACGATTACCTAGTTCAAGAAGACCCACGATTCCATGAGGGTAGACTGCGACAGTCGCTCACGATGATTCTAAGGGGCACGCAATAAGGAAGGGGCCGTATTCCTTAGAGGCCCTTAGTTTCCCACAATATCACCTGGAAGAGTATTGACTCTAGGGGTTTTTGATGTCTACTAAGTCAGTGAAGAGGCGAGTGGAACCCTTGGATCACGTAGTGCGTCCTGAAGGGAACTTCGCGCAAGGAAAATAGAAAAAGGTGTGTGTCACCCTTGGAGCACGTAGTGCGTCCTGAAGGGCACGTCGCGCAAGGAAAAAAGAAAGAGGTGAGTGACACCCTTGGAGCACGTAGTGCGTCCTAAAGGGCACGTCACGCAAGGAGAACGAAGAGAGGTGAGTGGAACCCTTGGATCACTTAGTGCATCCTGAAGGGCACGTCATGTTTTTAACTAGAAAGTGAATAAACATAGATGACCTTAGAATCTAGAAAATGTCAAGGTCACCCAACCTAGTGAAATTAAAATATAGGTCTAAGTGACACTTGTGGTCAAAAATAATAATCATAATTAAACATGTGACGAGAAGGGGGTAAGAAATTCAATTAATTTATTAAAATAAAATTATTTTGGGGGATCAAAATTAAAAAAAAAAAAAAAATGATTGTTTTTTTCTACATAGGCTAATTAAATTTTATTAATTAAAAAGAAAAAGGGGTAAAAGGTGGTTGCTCTACACTTGCTAATTTGATTTTTAGTTAAAAGGGGAAAAGAGGGAAACTTAAAAGAAATAGGAAACTAAGGGAAAAATGGGAAACATAAAGAAAAAGGGAAGTGTAAGGAAAAAGATGAATGTCTAGCAAAGTAAGGAATCTACCTTTAATAACTTACTAATTATGAACTCAACTAGGAATTAGTAAAGGCGTAAGTCATTTAAAATGTGTAAGGGAATATTGGGACACCAAGGAGCATTTTTAGGAACGCTTTTTGGTGGGTGAGGGAAATAGGAGTAATTAAATAATTAATGAAATTAATTTGTGGTGCAACTAGGGGGATGGSTGACATGTGTACGGGTGAGGTTTTTTTGAATTAAATCAATRAAAAATAAMTTAAATGGGAATTTTGGGGAAAACATCACTTAGAAACTCTATAAAAAGGATGGAGGAGGAGGAGTATGGATCAAATCTTTTATGTGTAACATTACACTGCAGAAATTTTGTCTTGACTGACTTATCTTGTGGGAGTTGGGATACCCAGCTTGGGTAACGAGTGGTAGCTCGACCTTGCGAGGTGATTTGGCTGCTAGTTGTTCTTTGGTTTAGTGTGTGTGGCCCCTTTGCGGCTCGGGGGGCTCAGGTGGAAGAAGAGTATCCTAGCATTGGCTGGGAGGTACTGATGAAGTCATAGTGGTCGGCAAGCAGGAGTTGGACGGAGCGCACGCGGGACAACAACTCGGAGCTGTCACCTTGGGCTACGATATGCATGCGTTTATTTGAATGGTATATTATTATTTTTCTTGTGCTTTAATTACTATACTTATATTGTGTAAATAAATGTGTTTTACTCAGTGTTTTTAATCAAGGACTTAAGGACATCATAGCTTTATGCTCGCTTCTTGTTATTTGATTTCCTTGGAAACCCAATCTCTGATTGCTATGGTTGTCATGTATTTTTTTATTGATCATTATGAAGAGATTGTGCTGTATCTTCCATCCTTATCCCTAGATCATCAGTCCATGCCTGAGAAGTCAGCCAGGAGCCGAATCGACGGTCATCACTTCAGTGTTAATAGACCTATAGATTCTAATGCCCTACTTTTTTATGCGTGGATGATGAGCGAAGGATAATTTTTTCCCAGCCATCTATCCTTACTATCTCTGCGTTGATTGATTCATGGTTGAACGATTGGTATTGCGCTTTCTTGAGATTGATTTCCTCTGCATTTTGATATCTACGTTTGCATTGGGATCGGCATGTGATTTCACCTCTTCGTTCTAAATGATCTCGATGTGTGATCATTGTGTTTTGTTAATATCTACATTTTCACCCATGTTTACCCAGCATTCAACCCACTCTTCTTGGCATATTACACACAACGAATTGTATTTATAATTTCACAACAAATCCATCATTTACTCTGCCATTTGGATACATAAACGCTACGAAATTTGTGGCTCCTTGCAAGCATTCAACCACAAATGTTTCCTCTACAATTATTACATTTCGATGGCGAAATTGCTTTGCGTATTTAATCCATCTGGCCTGCGATTTTCCTCTGCAAATTATTATATTTTGATGGAAATTTACTCTTAGTTTCAATACATTCAACTACAAATTTTTACCTCTGCGATTCATTACATTTGATGGCAATTTACTCTGTGTCTCAATACATTCAACCACAAATTTTTCCTTCTGTGATCTATTACATTTGAAGGTGAATTTACCATGAGTTTTTATTTGGCCAAACGCAACGCTCTTTACACCCATTCAAATTGCTTGACAACATTTTAGACTTCCCTAACCACACACAACCCTGCCAACGATTTCATTATTGTTACATCTGCGTTTGTTTTAACATTTAATTTATAGTGGATTGATGTTATCAATGGTTGCGATTAATATCTGATTTCATTTGATACCCGATTGCATATTTTGATACCCGACTGCGTTTCCGTATGAAGGGATAAGGATGTGCTTTTTTCTTTACATATCTTCTTTTCCTTTGAAATGTATTCTAACCATTTATTTGGATATCATGGTGAACATTTTTGTTATGACAATGATTTTTTTTAGGATGTCGCAATGATTCCCTTTAAGATAGCTCAACGAATTGTCTATGATGTGAAGTAGAGATTCTATTATGCTATCACAGTGAATGTATTTAATATTGATAGCTATATTATTAGGATAACACGTGTCACGTCTATGTTTCTGATATCACAGTAATTATATTAATATTAGGACAATGATTTGAAACGCAACGTTATCATACTCTGCGATATAATAATGATAGCGAATAATACTCTTTTGATAGTTTGGTTGGCGAATTAAACTCTTTTGGCAGCGATTTATGTTGCACATCATCATCATCACACATAGCCTTATCACTTTCCACTCAGCGATATCATATTTCAATCAACGATGTCATTGTTATCCTTCTTTAGTGTTAGTGACAACGTTGGATATTTATTATGTGCCAGAGATTTACTAAAATTATAAACAATGATTTACTCATATGGTATCTGCATCTTTGACAGTTTTAATATGTCATCAGTTTAATGTTTACTAACCGCATTTGACAGAAGTCTTGATTATATGAACAACATTGGTAGCATTTATAATGAACAACCTTTTTGTGAGCGATTTTATTCATGATGAACAAATCTTTATCTTTTATAGACAACGTTTTAATTGCGAATGTAATAGACAACTTGTAAAATGTGAAGTGATAGTCTTAGTTTTAATTGTATATTTTAAGTAGTAAATTTTAGACAACAATAATATATTTTACATTTCTTTACACAGCGATTAGCATACCTTTTTAGACAACAAATGGATGGTTGATAATGTTTTTATATAGATACAGTATCTCCTTTATTTAGACAATGATTATAATGTTTTTCCTCATATTTTCTCTTATTGTTAAGTTGCGAATTATGTGACAACGACTTACATGGCAGTGATATATTAGATTGACAAGTCACAAAAATTAATTGTAATTGATTTATCGTTATGTAAATAACTTGGTGTTGAGTTGCACTAAAACTATTTTATTCGGTGTACAGTTCGAGTCTTAAAAGATAGCAATCTAGTTTCAGTTTTAAAGGAAAGTGATTTATACTTATCTAACATTGGGAATTGGAATATAGATGCAACGAACTATTGTTTAATAATAATCATTTAATATGTGCAGATTGCTTTTGTTGCGCAAGGAAATTATTGTGTTGTGTGAAATTCATAGTCGTCTTGTTGACTTGTCATTTGGGTGCTAGGGTTAGTTGTCAGGGGTTAGTTGTTATGTTGTTGTGCCACAGTTGTTGTTGTGCCTATTACCTGGCGACGATATGATTCCTGAAGAGGGGATCATTGCGTGCCCTAATGGATAGAGGCAAGTGATAACTGTGTTAATGTTTAAGCCATTATTATAGCTCTTTGCATTTCAATAGATAACAACAACATAAGACAAGATCACTGAGAAATACACAATCACAAGAGACACATCATTTATCCTGGGAAACCCTCATGGGAAAGAAAACCTAGAAAAACTTCCTTGTTATAGATAGCCAATACAATGCCAAGAGATAACTCAAACGAGTACAGAAAGTCCCCTCTTAAAGATGTGCCTCTCTCTCTCTCTCTTCTCCAATTGTAGCTCCGAAACTTGTCTCTCAAATGGACAAGTGAGTGTATATCTAAGTGAGGTGCTAGCCTCCTTATTTATACAAGACTGGCACATGTGGGAGTGTCCTTTCACTGGCAGGGCCGACTTCTTCTTCTGGGTGGTTATAACCACCTTTATTATATTTTGGGGCCTCTTTGATATATTCAGGGGCCAACTGCTTCTTTTTCCTATTACAATTACATTATGACCAATCCGCAAAAGGGGATTTGGTTCTTTTACAATAGCCGATATGATCAATCCACAATGGGGATTGATCCAATGAATAATATATCAATAATAATCAGAATACACTTTGTAGTTAAATTATTTCAACACTCCCCCTTAACAAGAAGGGTATTCTATAGCAGCATCAGACGAGAGAGAGGCCTTTATCATCAACAACATCAAGAGGACAACATCATCAACATCATCTTGGAACACTGACTAGCGTATCTATAAATCATCAGAAGTTTTCTTCATCAGCAACATCATCATTCTCAAATGAATGAAATCATCATCTGCATCAATATGGATTAGTATAAAACTAATACATCATCATCACAACACAAGGCTGGCTCATCATCATAATTTGGCTTTACGTCACAGCTATAAGGCTGGAAGTACAGTACTCAACTTGCTTTACATCACAACAATCAAGCTGGAAGCAAGGTACTCGTCTTGCTTTACGTCACAACAATAAATATGGAAGCAAGATACTAGAATGGCTTTACGTCACAACAATCAAGATGGAAGCACAGTACTAGTCTCATCTCATCATCTTGCTTTATGTCACAACCATCAGGTTGGAAGCAAGATACTAGACTGGCTTTACATCACAACTGTCAAGCCGGAAGCATAGTACTAGTCTCATCTCATCATATTTCTTTACGTCACAACCATCAGGTTGGAAGAAAGATAATATACTGGCTTTACGTCACAGCTATCAAGCCGAAAGCATAGTACTAGTCTCATCTCATCGTCTTGGTTTACGTCACAACCATCAGGTTGGAAGCAAGATACTAGACTGGCTTTACGTCACAACTGTCAAGCCAGAAGCACAGTACTAGTCTCATCTCATCGTCTTGCTTTACGTCACAGTGATGAAGCTGGAAGAAAGATACATGT
>JASDQU010439684.1:67743-84677 GCA_032191745.1 Picea mariana | reverse complement strand
GCCCATTTCGAGGTTTTGGAGATCAAAGGAGTTAGAGGGACTCACAATAGGAATCATGAAGTCATGAAGCCCGAAACACCTTTTCAGGTGAAGGTCATGGTCACATCAGTTGGTCACGTGGAGTGGAGGTTTGCGCCTAGTGCTTGTTTGCACATGTGTAACTTCTAAAAAGGACATGTGGTTTTATTCTTGTTGAAGGTTCCGCTCGGAACTAAAGAGCCATTTCAACTCAGGGAAATAGAAATATCCAAAGACTGGGAGGTCATGCATAACTTGCTGAGGTAGGGGTGTTGCGTCAATTTGGTGAAACCCTACAACTAGGTGTATTCTTTCTTGTGCCTAGCCTCTCTTTCATTTAGAGATTTTTTATCAATATTATATTACATATATAGAGGTGATATTAATCTCTAATGCACTTGTAATTTTTCATCATTTCCATACAGGTTTTAATTGGTGAATTCCAAGTTCTTACTTGTGAAACCCTAAGGGGATTCAACGTACATTTTACAAGTTATTTTTTTGTTAATGTTTATGTATCTTTAGAGCTTGTCTCTAACGCTTGTCTAGATGATATTGAATATCTTATTACAACTTTTTTCTTAAACTTAAATTTTAATATGAACTTGTTAATGTTGTTTATATTACACATCATATTTGTTATGACACCATAAGGAAAGATAATGTTGATATTATACTATGTATTAATTTCAGGAATCCAAATGTTTCATATGAAAAGGACAAGTATCCATTACTTAGCATGGAGAATTTATTGCAAAGAATTACAGTGCCAACAATGATTTAATTTTTAGATGGTTTTTCAGTCTACAATCAAGTGTGGCTAAAAAAACATGATAGGCGTAAGGTTTCATTTACTACACCTTGGGGCACCTTTGAGTATTTGATAATGTAGTACGGTTTGATCAATTCAGGTGCCACTTTTGAAAGAGCCATGAACTATGCAGTTAGAGATATTATGGGAAACATAATTGATATATATCAATATCATCTCACAATGTTCTCAAAAGAAATAATTTCTCACATTGGGCATCTTAGGAAAGTGTTTGAAAGATGTCATAAGTTTAGAATGTCACTAAACTCAAAGAAGTCAATATTTGGGGTTCTTGAAGGAAACATTATTGGGAATATATATTCAAAGTGTGGGATAGAGATTGACCCTTCAAACATGGAATAAAGGGAATGATGGTGGGAGATTCATGCAAACCGACTTCAAACATGGAATAAAGCCACATTATATTTTGTGGAAATATTCGGTTGGAAAAATCTCCCTAAAAATATCGACATCTTGATATTTAACCCTGTATTTGACCGAAAAATCCTCATACAAAAGTGTAAGAAAGAATGGAAAAAATAGGGATAAACAGACAAAAGAGTTTGGCTTCATATGTTACCAAATACATTAGATGATATACCTAAAAAAGGGTATAATATTGAAGAAGCATCAATTCATACTTTTGACCGGAATGAACTAAAAGACAACTTCCTTAAATATTTTGAATTTAATCCCAAAGAGGCACTCCTGCAAGAGGCAGCTAAGGAAATTAAAAATTTCTTGGGAAAACCAAATCCTGAAAAAATTCAAGAAAAAGGAAAAACTAAAGTCGATGAGGGATCAACATTGACTTGTAACCTAGTATCAACACACATTATAAAAAAACATAATAACTCATTGAGTTGAAATGGAAAACATAAGTTTTCCAGGTCAAAACTTCTGATGGAAAAAAGACCCCCCCCAGAGTACAAACTTTTGTAAAAATAGTATACTCTATGACCAAGGAAGACATAGAAGAGAATGAACACATAGAAAAATCCAATTTCCCTTCAAGTTACAATCAATTCATAGAAGGATAATTCCATTTAGATGAGTCAAAAACACATGAATGAATGGATGCATAAATAAATTCCAAATAATTTTACATCTCTATAGATGGGTGACCAACAATGGCCAGAGTATGTCACTATTGGTCCGAGAAGCAAACCATGGAAATAGTCGATCTACTAAAATAATATCAGGATGTATTCACACGTGAATATAAATACCTCAAAGGACTCTTACAATATATGGGAGAAATGAAGATCAAACTCCTCCTTGGAGACAAACCTATCAAGAAACAGTCATACAATCTGGTGCACAAATACAAACCCATCTTTCAAAAAGAAATTGAATCAATGTTAATTGAAAATATTATATACCCAATTGACAATTCAACATGGGAAAATATGATGGTCGTGAAACCTAAGAAACAAAACCCAAAAAATATGAGAATCTGTGTTGACTTTCAAGGATTAATCAAACTCACAATAACTGACCCATTTTCAACTGTTGTCGATGAAATTATCAATGAATTTGTGGTTCATTAATGTTACTCGTTCACTGATGGTTTCTCTGGATATAATCATGTACTAATATCAACATAGACTCAATAAAAAACAACATTTGTCTTTGAGTTTGGATCCATTGCTTACAGAGTAATGCCTTTCTATTTAAAAATCCCCTAATAGTATTTTCCAGAATAGTGGTTAAGGCATTCTAGGAGTACATCTACAAAAATTTGGTAGTATACTTTGATGACTAGAACATCTATAGTATCCTAAAAGACCATATACAATGGCTAAGAATGATGTTGTAGACATGGAAGAAAATCCATTTATATTTAAACATTAAAAAATCCTTTTTTGCCACACCAATTGGTATATTGCTAGGCCACATTATATGCATTGACAGAATTAAGGTAGAAATGGCTAAGATCAAATTTGTTCTCGATTTGAAACCACCATTAAACCAAAAAAAATTAAAATATTCCTTGGGCACACATGATACTATCGAAAGCTTATTCATCACTAATCTGACATAACATTTCCAATCGATGAGCCACTGAAGAAAGAAGTTGAATTTTACTGGATCCAAGAATGCAACAAGTCCTTTGAGATATTAAAAATAAAGTTGGTAGAAGCACCTATCTTAATATTCATGGATTGGTTGAATAAATTCCACATGCATGTCGATGGATCCAGCTTCGCCATTGACTCAGTTGTTTCCTGGCCATATGATGATTTTATTGGACATCCAAATGCATATGCCAATCGAAAGTTAAATAAGGCAGAAACAAATTATTCAACAATGGAACGTGAAGCCCTTGCAATGATCTTTTCCCTACTAAAATTTAGGAACTACTTATTATCAAATACATTTATATTCTTTATAGACCACTAGGCATTGAAATACATTGTAAACAAACCTGTACACCAAGGGAAAATTTGTCGATGGATATTGCTATTTCAATAATTAGACTTTTAAGTAATAATCTAATGAAGGAAGAAAAATGTAGGGCCATATCACCTGTCCTAAATAGAGATAGGGGAAGATCTGATTGGAAATGAAGACGACTTCTAAGACTCAAACTTATTCAGAGTAGAAGTAGTCCCCAGGGACCTAGAACATATTTACAATATATTAGAAGAGGGGAAAGCACCAGATGATCTCCCAAATAATAAATGGAAAATTATATCAATGAAAGTTGCACAATTCACCCTATTTAATGGTTACCTTGACAAGATAGGACTTGAAAATATTTTAAGGGGATGTGCACTAGAGAATGAAAGAGAAAAAATCATTACCAAGGAACACACAGGCCCGGTAGGAGGTAAATTTCAGGCCAATACAACAACCAGGAAAATTTTACAAGCTGGTCTTTGGTGGGAAACAATATATAAATATTGTCGGGAGAAAATAAAGAAATGCGATAAGTGCCAATGGATAGGCCGACATCTATGGAGAAATGAGATTCCATTACATTTTGTAAATCCCAATTTACCATTTGAAATATAGGATATTAATTTTGTCATACTGTTCCTAAAAAGAGACAAAATAATGGGGACAAGATATATCATTACAACCGTTTAATACTTAACCAAATGGGTGGAAGAAAAACCTGTCAAGAATTGTAAAAAGGAAGTAGATGTGAAAATTATCTATGAAAATATAATAACTTTTTTCAATTTCCTGTGAAAATAATTATTGTTACACATCAATATTACTCAATTTGATAATTGTCGCATGTTCCTCTCAACTATCGTAAGTGTCGCATGTTCCTCGCAACTGTCGCAAGTGTCGCATGTTGTTCACAAGTGTCACAAATGTCAAACAAAGCATGCTGCCATGATGACGACACCAAGGAGACACTTAGAATACCTTATACACTTGATTTGGAGGAAGAAGGATGGTTAACTGGAGTCAAACATCTCTTGCCACCTGAAAAGAGCTCTCAAACTAGGGTTTTGAAGGAGAGCGCTCCCCTACATCAGCCTTAGGAGCACTGGCGCTCCCCTATAAGGTGCAGGGGAGCATTATAACAACAAATCACGCCTATGAAGGAGCGCTACACATATTTGAAGCACTGGTGCTCCCCTTGAGCCTACTAGGGAGCATTATAGTGCTCTGATGCCCCTTTTGAAGGAGCGCTATCTAATTTGGGCAGTAGTTGGCCCGTTGAGGAGAATAAGGGGAAAATATTTCAAGTTTGGAAAGAAATTGCATTCGAATTCTTGGTTCAATCAGAAGATCCCTGATCTAAGGAGGGAATTCCTCAACCTACCCTAAAGATACCTCAAGAGGTTAAACCTCTCAAAACCTATATAAGCAAGCTTTATGATGGTCAAAATGCGGAAGAATTGCAAGCATGAAACCTATGATACCATAGGAAACACACGGTGTGCTAGAGGAGAGTAATCAGTGAAGCTGCTATCATCTAGGTTGTGGATCTTTTGAGCAAGGGTTAGACAAAGGGGACTCGACGAAGCTGTCGCATTCGCATCTACGGCTGTAAGCTGCTTCTGTCATTGTTCTCATTAATATGATAGGCTTGGCCTGTTTCTTTCTAGTTTGTGTTTAATTGTACATGAACTTATTGTTGATAGATAGATCGATTTTCGAGCTAATATCAATAGATTAGGAAGTGTTTGTATTGTTGTTTGTCTACAGGGCTCATCGAGGAGAAAAATATTGGAGCTCAACTCGGAGCATGCAGGGACAAACGTCGGTAAAAAGGTACTTATGTTCTCCTTCCTCCTCATGCATTAGTTTGTATAGATCTGAAAGGAAGTCAGTGTCCACGTTAAGTGTCTGCTATCTTAAGAGTTAAGAGTCTAGATCTCAAGAGGAGATCTACCTGTCTGCAGGGAGATTTTCCTTCAACAATTAGTGACCAAGGAACACATTTTATTAATAGTACAATTGAACTACTACTCAAGAAATTTATGACTGACCATAAAAATACAACTACTTATCATCTACAGGCCAACGGAACTATCAAATATTAGAATACATGGCCACATCTCTATTTTCAGAAGAAATGAGAAAGAATAACATGGAAGGATCGGCCAAAGATGAATTAGTGGCGAGAGGTCGACCGACTGACAGAGATAAGGAAAATTATTTGGTAGAAATTCTAAGTTGAACACTAGATATAAATCCCATGTTTAGTCGATGGAACGATGTTGGAAATATGGTAAATATGGGCATTACAAAAGGGACTTCAAGTCAAAGGTAATGGAATTCAGTACAGGATATGACGAGAATCAATCAACTAAGAGAAAGATGACTCCAAATAAGGGAGGTGATGTGTACTTGGTGTCGACTATTACAAAGTCAGATCAAGATGTGTGATTGGTCGACTCAGGAGCATCTTATTATATGACACCACATAGAGAATTTTTATGTCAATACTAATGATATGAAGGAGGAGTTTTGTTCTTGGGGGATGATTCGAAAACCAAAATTGTCAGATGAGGAAGATTTCGACTGATACTGTGATATGGGAGGATTATAAACCTTCCAAGTGTACTACACATTTCAAGTTTTGCAAGAGACCTAATATCTATCAGCAAGATGAGTGATGTAGGGGTGCACACTCTATTTCAGAAGGATACATGCAATACAGTCAGAGGTGTGATGGTATTAATGAAATGAGTTCATATTAGAACCCTATACACATTGTTAGGGAATGTCGACTCAACTAGATACAACATCATGATTGTTCCAGAATTCGACTGGATGCAACATCATTGTTGTTCCTAAATTGAGAGTCAACTATGAACACTACATGTTCAAATAATAGAAGTTAATTTTAATAAAGAAATGGAAAGAATAAAGGACATATAAACCATAAACAAAAATGGTTGGATAGGAGGGAGGATGACTAGAGGATGAAGAGATGGGATATATGGTTGGAAAATGTAGAATTAAACACTCATTTCTTCAATAATTATGTAAGTCATAGAAAGAGAGTAAACATAATCTAGGATATGAGGAGATATTATGGTAGAAGTCCAATATGTTTAATGAGATAGTAGTTATGGGAGTGTCATACTTTCAATTAATGTACTTAGAATCTAATGGAGCTAATATAGATGATATATTGAATATTAGATTTTTTTTCTTACGTTTGTGTCAAAATAAGTGAATTAGATGTTAATGGGACGCTTTTCAAAGGAGGATTTAAATGCCTTTATATCTTTCTTCAAAAGGATAAAATTCATAGGATATATGGATGACTAGTGGAATTTTGTATAGGGTTTTATGAATTACTAGAAGAAACTCTCTTAAGGCTGAAGGTAAGGAGAAAAGGGAAAGAAAATTAATATTTTGATGCTACATTTAAAACTCTAATCCCTAGAAAGGACAATTCAAGGATGTTTTATGAGTTTAGATCAATATCTTTTTATAATTGTATATATAAAAGTTTGCAAAAATATTATCAGTTTGAATCAAAATGATACTTTTGGAGGTAATTTCAAAGGAGCAGTTTGGGTTCCTAGCCAAAATTTAAACTCATGATGTAATAGGGTCCACCTATTAGAGATTGCAGACTATCAAGTCTGAAAACCTCCCAGCTATGGTAATGAAACTAGGCCTATCAAATACATATGACAAGTCAAGTTAGCCATATATCATATTGATTCTTCTACATATTGGTTTTAGTTTACCTATTGTGAAATGGATAATGGGTAATTTGACATAAATTTCATTTGTAGTTCTTAAATATAGGTTAGCATCCAATTTCTTCACTCCATCATGGGTATTGAGACAAGCATGCCTTCTCTCCCCTTTGTTGTTTCTTGTAATAGAAAAATGATTATGTTGGGAATTCTTAGAAGGAAAGAGAGTTGGGGTGATAACATGAGTATAGTTGGGAAGAGATCTATTTCTAACTTAGTTTTTGTTTAATTGTTATGTTTAATTGTTTATCAATGAATCATTGAGAGAAGATAAAATACTAAGAGAAATTATAGATCTATATTGACTAGCAATGGTTTTGGATGTAAATGTATTAAAATCAACAAATTTCATTTAGTGGAAATTTTAATGGAATTAGGACATGAAAGGGAGATACTTCAATTTTTTCCATTTAAGAACTTTGAGTTTCAATCAAGCTTTAAATATCTGATCTTTCCTCTTAAAAAAATGGATATGGGAAAAAATATTGGGAATTATAGCTAATAGAAAAAATAGAAGAAAAATTGATCATTGGTGCAATATATGGTTATCTTTAAGATGTGAGTTGAGTTTTTTCAAGTCAGTTCTATAGGCCATTCCCATGTTCTATAAGACTCTAGTGCATGTTTCTAAGGAGATGATGGATAAGAATAATAAGAATGTTTTTATATTCTTTTCGACATGGAAGAAAGATATTGAAATGATTACTTTAGTTAAATGGGAATTAGTGGCTAAGGAAAAGGAGGAGGAAGGTTGGGGCCTAAAGGCCATCCATTTGGGAAAATTTTAGTAGCAAAAAAATTATGGATAGTATTTACTCATGATAATCTATGGAAGAAAATATACCATGATTTATTGGATCGGGAGATGGAGGAACGTAACAAAGAATGAGTATACTCATTTGAAGACATTAGTACAAGCCTTTCCTTTGATAATAAACCTGTTTGTTTGGAAAGTGGGGTTATAGGAATAGGTAAGGGATTCTATTGAACCTTGGGTAATATGCACAAATGAGAATAAAATACCTGATACATTTAAAATAAATAAATAAAGAAAACATGTTTTTACTCTTATTTAAATAGTAGGTTGGTAGGCTACAAACTTGTGGTAGCAAGGGTGAATGAAGGCAGACAAGTTGGGGATATAAGATGAGGATACAAAAATATGAAATAAATATATATATTGATAATAGTCATGGAAGACATGCATTAATTAGAGAAGATGAAGACACGATGATTTTATCAAAGAATTAAACTCTCAAATAGTATTCTACAAAATTTAGTTATAAAGAAAAAAATTGTTTTGAGATAGATCACTTGGCTTGGTGGTGGTAGATTGTTTTATAAAATAAAGGAACTAATAAAAAATCACATATTTTTGTGGATGACAATTGAGAACAAGTCTTTAAATTGGGAAGTTATGAAAAGTAGTGATGCACAGGGGTAAAGAATTTGCATCCTATGCAAAGAGGATGAAGAAATGATAAATAATTTACTCATGATGTGTTCATATGCCAAGCATGTTTGGTTAGAAATTAAAAAGATGATAGAGTAAAATGATAGTGGAATGGAGATCCAATGGAGTAATTCTTGAAAATTTGGATGAGTGAAAGAAAACTAAATGAGTGGTGGTCATTACCATGCTTGATTATGTGGGGTTGTGGTTGACATCATTTAATCATTTCCTAGTGGTATTATGCACATTCCTACATCATAACACTAATGCATTGGATCCCATTAGAAATTCACAGTTAAGTGCACTTAGGCTAGAGTAGTAATGGGATGGGTGAATGCCCGGGAAGTCCTAGTGTTTTACATGCCTATGGAATTTTATAAACTTAGTCCAATTTTATCCCACATGCATCATGGGAGTTGTTCTTCTCTCACTCTCTCATATATAATTGAGGTGAAGGAGGCCCTTTTAGCATGCAATGGAGTGTGATGTAAATCTTGTTGCGAATGAAGTGTAGACAACATCTCTTTCTTTTCAGAGATAAGGTACGCCATTCTGCCAATTTTTGTTCTACAATGTTTCTTTCTCTCTTATTCATTGATAGAAGTTGGGTTTCACTGTATTTCTTTGTTCTCTTCTATATTTTTGTTTTTGTCTAATTTCTTTCTCAGCATAATCCATATCAGTGGTATCAGAGTAGTCTTCTTCTTATCATTTCTTAGAGTAGGTCCCTGACAAGGTCAGGGTATACAAAGTTGGGTCTCTAGCTAGTTTTGCTTGAGAACAATTGCTCTTGCTAGCCCAAGCGACATCCCATGGTGGAAGAAAAGAGAGATGAAAAATAGGATATCCTTTCAAGATGTTGCTCGAGGAAGCCCTCGTGAAAAAAAGGAGTGAGATGATAGACAAATTCACTCCAATCCTTCGAAGACTACCAATGGTGGTGACCAAGGAATATTCAACAAGAATCCATTTCGCAAGTGTGACACCCTTCTGTTATCACTCTATAAATTCCCATAGGTTGTTTAAAGGAAAAATAAATTTACCAGAGGTAACCTTATTGAACCACTTCGAAACTGGGATCTAGCCCTACCAGTTTTAGAGAGGGATCTCTCTGTAAGTTTTAACTTTGTTTCCAAATTCAGATCTTAGGCTAGTTAAAATAAATAGGACCGAGTTGTTTGTTTTTTATAGAATGGATGAAATGTCATTTACGCATCCATTGGGCTATGGGGTGTGTTTTTTAAAGATTCATTTCACAGGGCAGGAGAATGCAACTATTGGATTCTTTAGAAATAAAGTGATGGATGGTCGAAAAAAATGAGATTATCAATTAAAGTAAAGAAGCAATTAAGAATTTCTCTATTGTAACATCAGAGGATAAACATATAGATATTTAAAATCTTAGAAACAGAGTACTCAAAGGTAAATTATACAACTTTAACTCCTTTTAAATGATCAGATTAGAAAATAACATGATAACTAAGAAAGATAAACATCCCACGAAGAAAAGAAAAACTTCACCAACAACCAACACGCAGGAATCCTGTGAAACGTCTCTTTGTATTACTGGAAGATCTCTTGAGAAAAATTACGGCTCTTACAGCTTTCTAGGGCATAAAGATCAACCTTAAATACTTCTAAGTTCGAAGTATTTATCATCAAAATTACAAACAACCTTGTCATTAATTATTAGGACGTGGCAGATTCTAAGTCTAACTAACTAGATAACAAGATAAAAAAATGTAGGAATTGATGATGATCTATCATATTTCTCGTGTCTATTCTGGGGAAGGCTGTTGGTGATTCATTCACGTGACTTTGACTGCTCTTGCTTGCTGACTTTGATTGGACACCTCATCTCTCACTCGATCAAATTGCACAACTCTTCCCATCTCAGCTGACTGGGAATGGTGACTTTGAGCAGTCTTTGGTAAGTTTCATCCATTTTAGTATATTTGGAAAAGGTTGGCTTGACTATGAAAATATATTTGATTTCGTGTTGTATGCTGAGGTTTGGCTGCAAAGTCTCCAAGAAATCCTTGCCTGTTATGATGCCTTGTATCCCTGAGAACTTAGAATTGTCCTTGGCCATTGTAGTTATCTTCTGCTTGTAGTCAGAAAGGGTCATAAACTTATCATTTAACGCCATTAAACTAGGAAGACCTTTCTTTGGTAGGGCATCGATCTTGCTAAAAAACTATTGAACTCTGATGTCCATGTTCTGGACTTTCTCTTCCAGCTGCAACATCAATCCTCTTTTGGTCAGCACCCTCTTGACTTCAAGGATAGTATCCATCATGTCTTCAATCTTCAGGTCTTCCAATTTCTCCATGGTCTTCGAATTCATAAACCTAATGATTTTGTTAGCTTCTTTGGGCATTTCACCCAACTCTCCTTTTATCTTGTCGATAGCCTGTCTGCTTCTTAGCACCAGGTCATGTTGCTCGAACATGATTTGCACCATGGGCCATATTTTGAGATATCCGTCCAAATGTTATCCTTAGCCTCTGCTAGTGTTTTTCCTCCCACTATTTGTTTCTGAAGATGGTGTAATTCCTTCTTGAGCTTTTTCGTTGCTTGCCTCTCAATATTGTATATTGTTTGGTAGGAATAATTAAGCTCCTGGAGATTCTCAACCTCCTTTTTTAGTTTGCTAATTTTTGTTCCTTGCAGGGTCATCTCCTCCATTGATTTTGCTAGCTCTATAGATTTTTCCAGGGCTGTCAGTGGGGTGGCTGATGGAGTTTCTGTTGTAGTGGTTGTTGGTACAGTTGTTGTGATAACTGTTGTGAGGGGAAGCATGCTCAGTGGGATGACTTCCATAGGTGTTGCATGTTCTTTCTCCTTCATCAACCTTTCCAACTCTACCTCTATTTCCTTTATATGTGTGTTCTGCTGCATGATCAGCTTTAGTAATTCCTCTTTCTCATCCTTTGTCTCAGCTATTTATTTATCCTGTGAGTCTTCTGTAGGTGGCAGTTTTAGTTTCTTTCTTAGAGATGCTATGTCATCATTCTTTTTCTTTAGCATCTCCTTTTCTTGTTTCACATTCGAGGGGTCATACCCAATTTTGAGCACCAATTCTTCTAAAGACTTGATTATGTTATCCTTGGCAAAATATGATATCTTTTCCAACTTTAACTGAGTCTGAACACTGTTTAGGGAGACTTGTAATTTTGCAGCAGTAGAAGAAGCATGGGCCAATGTGGAGAAAACCATTTCATCACTCTGCCCATGTAGATTCATCTGGTCAGCTGGATGAACTTGTTTGGTATCAAATTCAAGGGTTGACCTTTTATAGTCAGTGATCTTTGTTTGTTGAGGTACCTGTCCTTGAAAAAATGCTAGGTGCATTTTTCTTTTCTCTGCATTAAAATATGATAACAGTATGTGTTGTGATGTGGATGTTTGCTTCCGAAACTGAGCATATGTGTTGTTGGTCGTCATCTGATTCTTCTTTTTGATCATATCGTATTTATAAAAAATGCTTATCTTTACAGATCCCTATGGAGGTTGGGTGGTCACAATTGTATCAGTCTGCTTCTTTGAATAAGAAGTAGATATCATCTGATGGTTGCTTGAAGGAAGTGGTGTACTTTATCCCTCAACCACTTTGGCAAACTGGGTCTCTTCCTCCCCAGACCTGTGAGTGGTGTGAGTTGTTTTAGGCCTCTTACTGTATAACTGAAAAATCCTCTGCTGATACTTTAGTGACTGAAGGAGAAGAATCCTTCCTCGGTATTTTTTCCTTTGGTACCCATGGAGTGGTAGTCCATGAAGTCATGGTTAGGGAAGAATGTTGTTCAGTGTTTTCCAAGGTTTTCACTTACCACTCTGTCTGGTTAGTAAATTTCTCAATGTTAGGCTTGAATATATGAGCGTATGGAGAACTTTTGTTTTTCGCTCTCATCTCTGCAATGATCCCACTTGGATCATAATGCAAAGTGAAACTAGCACTGAATTTCATTTCCTTTAATAATTTGTTTTCTTCTTCCCCAATAGCTCGATTGTTGCAGATAAAAGGTCCTATCTACCCTTTGATTCTCATCTGTTGTTTTTTCTTCAGAGATAAAAAATGTATATCATCCGAATTGATCATTTGCCTAATAAACTCTAGGGAAAATATCTTGACATGAAAATATTTAGGCAGCTTGTATGGTGCCAGCTCACATCCATATACCCTGATTTCGGTATGATTTTGATAAAGGTACAAATATCCCATTTTGGTGAGGTCAGAGAGGTGTAAGATTCTCTTTACCTTCTCATTTATCCTCGGCTCTGGTCTGCCACTAAGCATTCTCACCACTAGATGGTAAAACTGCTCAATAAACTGTTTGAAATTGAATTTTGTGGAGTTTCTTCTGAGCAGTGACATCCAAGAGGTTACAGCCTATGGTTTTCTGTCTTGGTCCATCTTCTGCATAGGGAAGGAGAACCTGTTTTCTTGGGAGAAAATGAACATATAATCCAGTATTGACGAGTAATGAAACATGCCCTCTATGGCGAATTTGAGAAGCTGATCATGGATGTTTTTGGCCAAAAATGTGTTGTAATCGAATTGGATGGAGGCCTTTTATTCAACCAAGAAAATGGATAGGAAGCCCAAGATGGGTTCGTCCACACACTCTTCTGATAAATAACTGAGCATATAACATAATGATGAGATAATTTGGTTTCCCTTTTTCGAGAACATGGAGGAATGGTAATGGGGATTTTTCTTGGGAAATTGGGCATCTTGTTGAAGGAACAACTCAAAAACCTATGCTCTTTGGGGAAAATTCAGATTCTGGTACATTTCTATAAGTGCTTCAATGGTGAGGGGAGAGTGGGATTCGGCTCTAGGTATCTGCATCATTTGATCTATGGCCTTGGGTATGATGGAGAACAACATTTCTCCAGATGATGACACTATGGTTCTTTGGTTGGGGAGGTAATGCACTTGATATTTGAGAGTGAATTTGGGAAAATGGTGGATTTGGGGAAGAAGATACAGAGGAAGATTTGACTCCCAGAGGCCAATCTCATCGCTATGATCCATGAATGTGTCTTTGAACTATTTTTACAATTCATCGAAGTTGAATTCACACTTGTTTTTTGTGATCGGGTAATCCTTATCTGCGAGCATAATGTGGTTGATATCGACAGGAGGTGGGAGGAATGTATTTTCCTCAACCTATGATAATAGATTTATGCACCATCGATCCAATAGGTACCTGCACACTGAAACAAAACGTTATTAGGAAAAGGCTACGGCTGGGTTACTGGTTTGAAAGGAGAGACGAAGAGTTTTTTGGGCATGTAGGGAATACAAGCAGTGCACAAATGGAGGAAACAGGGTTAAGATTAAGAAAATGAGTATCTGTTAGGCGCAGAGAATAGGTTAGTAGACTAACGGGTATGCTATCTCATAATAAATGGACAACATATCACTTGAGGCAAGAGGTGACATATAAGGACGGGTGACGGGTGTGCCAGGATGATGTGGAGGACGATGGTTGGATGATAGGGTAATGGGATGTGACCCGTAATGGGTGAATGGAGGGGACAAGCTGACAGGGTTATGAGACAGGACTTGTAAGGATGGCTAATGAGATATGACATCATGAGGCAGTGGGATAATGGAGGATGATGTCATGAGGCAGTGGTAGTAAGTCAGAAGGGTGGTAAATAGTAAGTGGTTTGGAGTGGATGGAGTCTTATGCAATGGGTTGCTGACACGTTGGGATGGGGCCTTCTGGGAAAAACCACCTCATTCCGGACCCCCCCCCCCCAACGTTAAAGGTAGACGGTTGGGGGGGGGGTCTGGGATCTTCTACTAACCATAGATCCAAGCACTGCTGGATCCACCATTAATTTATGCACTTACTTTAGTCTCTATATCGAAGCCCCCCCCCGCCACCGTTAAAGGTAGAGTGATCGAGGGGGTCCATAATTCACTATCCACCATTGATTCATGCGTATCCGGATCAACCGTTGATTTCAACGCACTCTTTATTATCTGGGCGTGAAACAAAAATGTGCAGCGCAAACTTAGTCTTAGTGATTTTTTGTGGGTTCTGTGCATTTCTTCCCATGCCTTTATCATCATGGGGTTAAGAAAACACCTCAAACATCAGGATCATGCATTTCCATCGAACATCATATAAATTTTATTGAAAGAAAGTTGACTAGCCTATGTCCTGTCCTACTTACCTACACCTTTAGCCCAGATTAAACTATTGGGAAAAGAAATTACTCTATCCTGGGGCTATTTGATCAGGATTAAATAGTCTGATCAAATTTATTCACTAACTAAACTAACTACTTGGCTAAGATTGAACAGTTTAGCCAAGCTTATTTACCAATCCTATGAACACAAATTCAAAGGGACTTGGCCATGTTTAAACTGTATGGATCAATTCATTGTTATTGCATGGGGATTTATCCATTTTATTTTATGCCCTTTTTTATTCTTTTTATCATTTTTTCTTTCTATTCTTTTTAGTTCTTTTTCTTATCATTTGCAGAATGCAACGTTATTTGCAAACAAAAAATACTAAAGGAACAAAGTTTCAATCACCAGTTGATCCTATAAATTATAGGGTTATAACACCTTCAAGGTACAATTCAATTTTGATATCACCTTATTTGAAGGATAGATAGATGCAGATGCTCTAGAAAAATGGTTGAATATGCTAGAAGGTTATTAATCCGTCCAAAAATTTTCCGACAATGAAAAGATCACCTTCGTGCTTATTAAATACCTTCCCTATGTCAGAGCTTGGTGGGAAGGTTACTAGGAGAGGTACATGTTGGGATCTAAATATGTCATAAAAACAACCTCTATGCATCAGCCGAAGATAGGCTCTGGCACACACATTTTACTTGTCAGCTACGTAGGTTCTTACCTTCCGTTTTCAATACCCGGCCTCTAGAGATGAAACACCTATAAAGGAACAACAATTGTAAAGGGAACGTCAATTGTTCTATTCAATTGAAAGAGGCTTCCTCTAAATGGAACATCAATCATAAAGGGAACGAAAGTCGTTACATTGGGCCGAACTAATGTGGAATTACTCGCATTGTAGTATTTTTCCAACTATCTAATTTGTCAACCCAAGTTTTCTAAACTCACGAAGCACATGCAAAGTATATGAAATAATGAAGAAGGACTAATATAATCTAATGTTTAAGCTATGAATGAAATTGAATCATTAATCCAATGTATGAAATTGAAACAAACGACTGAAATGAAATTGCGTAAATGAAATTAATCTAGGAAATTGCAAATCTAGGAATGGAGAACTACATGAAGGAAAAGAAAATAAAAAATGTGAAGAGTTTGAATGACACAACAACATATGTGAGCTCACGCCAATGAATCAATCTTACATTACAATAACCAAATCAATCTTCATAGCATGATAATGAAAGCATGAAAACCAAAATCATGAATCAAAGCTAATAATCCCTTTCTCTTTCAAATCCCAATGACTACTCAATGACTACTGACTGACTACCAAATTATTCCTCAGTTATTACTACTTCTCCTACTAATACCTCTTGAAGAGAGAGCACTCTCTTTTATACATGAGAGCCTTGAAGATGAGATAACCATCTCATAATTACAGATCCACTATTCTCTCAACTATTTTCCCATTATTACAAAATATAATCCCTTCAAATCCTCACACATATCTCTCATATATCTTGGATAAGATACACCAACCGAATATACATGATCTTCTCCTTGAATTATCTCCTCAAATCTTGAAATGGTGGAGGAATTATTTGAGAAGTCCTTTTGAATTAATCCTTCACATATTCCTACACATTACAAAGGTCACACATTTTTGAGATATATATGAAAATATGTCGATTTTCTAATATTTAATCACAACTTCCCCTTTTAATACTAAAATGAATAAAGTGGATAATAATAAGGTGAAACCCAAGTATATTTATGAAATGATATCGTGAAAGGTCAATGGGGCGATGAAATGTTAAGAATAATGAAGGGAAAGGTGGATGAAAACATGACATTTCTGAGCCCCAACAATACACCATGAATGAATCTACACCATTTAGGAGAGAACACACTCGGGAGGACTTTTATATTCCCTAAAGGATGAGTACTACCCTGTAAGAACCTATTATGACTAGTATATAAGATGGATGACTCTGCATCAGAGAAGAGATAAGACAGTTCCAGAATACACTAAGATATTTCATACCTTGTGCTCAAATTTGGGTATCAAAGACTCTGAGCAGCACCATGTTTTGAAGTATCGCAGTGGTATGCAAAGGTACATCCAAAAAACATGGATTTCTTGGACATATCCTCACTGGGTTTTGTTTATCGATATGCAGTCAAAATTGAGCACAAATTCAAGCAACATAGTAAGAGAGGGTTTGGTTTTGAAAACACACCATGACATAATCATCACAAAGGAAACCCTAACTCATGGAACAAAGGACATAGCACAGA
>JASDQU010439684.1:42712-61364 GCA_032191745.1 Picea mariana | reverse complement strand
TCAAAGATAAGAATCCCTTTCTCTTTCAAATCCCAAGGACTACTCAATGACTATTGACTGACTTCCAAATTATTCCTCAGTTATTACTACTTCTCCTACTAATACCTCATGAAGAGAGATAACTCTCTTTTATACATGAGAGCCTTGAAGATAAGATAACCATCTCATAATTACAGATCCACTATTCTCTCAACTATTTTCCCATTATTACAAAATATAATCCCTTCAAATCCTCACACATATCTCTCATATATCTTGGATAAGATATGCCAACCAAATATCCATGATCTTCTCCTTGAATTATCTCCTCAAATCTTGAAATGGTGGAGGAAGTATTTGAGAAGTCCTTTTGAATTAATCCTTCACATATTCCTACACATTACAAAGGTCACACATTTTTGAGATATATATGAAAATATGTCGATTTTCTAATATTTAATCACAACTTCCCCTTTTAATACTAAAATGAATAAAGTGGATAATAATAAGGTGAAACCCAAGTATATTTATGAAATGATATCGTGAAAGGTCAATGGGGCGATGAAATGTGAACAATAATGAAGGGAAAGGTGGATGAAAACATGACATTTCTGAGCCCCAACAATAAAACACGAATGATTCTACACCATTTAGGAGAGAACACACTCGGGAGGACTTTTTATATTCCCTAAAGGATGAGTACTACCCTGTAAGAACCTATGATGACTAGTATATAAGATGGATGACTCTACATCAGAAGAGAGATAAGACAGTTCTAGAGTACACTAAGATATTTCATACCTTGTGCTCAAATTTGGGTATCAAAGACTCTGAGAAGTACCATGTTTTGAAGTATTGTAGTGGTATGCAAGGTGCTGGGTTTTATTTGTTGATATGCAGTCAAAATTGAGCACAAATTCAAGCAACATAGTAAGAGAGGGTTTGGTTTTGAAAACACACCATGACATAATCATCACAAAGGAAACCCTAACTCATGGAACAAAGGACAGATCATAGAAGTTCAACCTCAAGATATCCAGTCCAAGATGCAGGAAAAGAAGGGTATCGAGAATTCTAAGAAAGACACTGGAAAGTGTTGTGAGTTCCACAACAACCCCTGGCACAACATGGATGAATGTTGCTCAAAATAGTCATTGGTGGTTGAGCTCAAAGAAAAAGAATCAGAAACTGAATTTGATTCAAATAAAAATAAAGGGAAACATATCATTAATGCATAACCCACTTCTACAATCACGGCCACAAAAATACAACTAGAATTAACATAGGATAATGAGGAGGGGAAACACCTCTTCCACTCGCAGATGTGGATAAAGGGGACCTCACTACATTTCATTTTTGACAGTGGGAGTTAGAAGAACCTGATCTCAAATGATCTTTTCAAGATATTGAAGCTTCCAATGATACCACACCCCCAACCATACACCATTGGATGGTTGATCCAAGGACGAGAAATAAGTGTCAGTCAACAATATCCTCTTTCCTATGGCATTGAGCCCTTCAAGGATTAGGTAGTTTGTGATGTTTCCCCACTTGATGTGTGTGATGTTTTTTTAGGAAAACCATATATGTGGAAATTTCATGCTATCTAAGAGTCTCGGCCCCACAATGTCTTTGTTACTTTGGAAGGTCAAATATATAGGGTACTAGAGGGTAGCTCCAACAACTACCACTTTATCGATCTGAGACAAAAAATGTCGCAAAGTAATCTCTCAGACCACAAATTTTTCCATCTCACGATCTAATCATATTGTGAACAGAAGGTCACTGCAACCACTATACCCTCGACCCAAGGTATTTGTATCCTGCAGAAGCAGGTCAAAAATATTATAGAGGAGAATAAAGAGAATGAGATTCTTCCATATGTTCATCATAGCTCTTTTGGCCATGACCCTTTTCAGGTGTCCTTGGGGTTCTAACCATTAGCCCCCATTGATATAGCTCTTCTTGTTACATCTTCACCGATGGAGTCCTCCCACACTCAGACCAAGGAAGATCATGTAGTCAGATCTGTTGAATTGATCCAACATCTCCAATGGGTTCATGACACTCTTCCACGGGAAAAGTAAAAGCAATACATCTACTTAAAAAATACAAATGACTAACCAAGGTTTAAATTTAGCATAATTTTCCCCATATCCTTAGGGAACTTGATGCAAGGGGGGACATTGTTTCTTAAGGGGGTTGGAATGATCCAGGTGGATCTCGATGTCCATCTACCTTTTCCACTGAATCGAAATTTCAAGCCTATAGTTTTGATAGACCATGATATTCACCCTTTTGATGGGGAATGTAATGTAATTCCATCTTCATTTGTTAATTACAGACATCATGTAATGATTTCCTAGAGGTCTTATGTACATTCCTACAACATAACGCTAACGCACTAGATCCTATTATAACTTCACAGTTAAGCATGCTCAGGATAAAGTAGTATTGGGATGGGTTACCCCATGGGAGGACCTCGAATTTTACATGCCTATGGAAATTTATAAAATTTTTCCGATTTATCCCCCATGCATCATGGGAATTGTTCTCCTCTCACTCTCTCATATATAATTGAGGTGAAGGAGGCCATTTAAGCATGAAATGGAGTGTGATGTAAATCTTGTTTTGAATGAAGCATATCCAACATATCTTTCTTTTCATAGATAAGATACCCCATTTTCCCAACTTTTTTTCTACAATGTTTTTCTCTCTCTTATTGATTAGTAGAAGTTGGGTTTCATCCAGCCGTTGGATCCTCGGCGAAACACCCATATTTCTTTGTTCTCTTCTATATTTTTTTGTCTCGTTTCATTCTTAGCATAATATGCATCATTGGATGAGGCATGGAAGACACAAGTTTGGAATGCCCAGTTGAGGGTTGTGGGTTTGATCTTTCTTGTCCATTGTTGGATGACACCATGCACATATGAGAAGAAATGGGTACAATGACGGTTGGGAAGGTAGGATGGATAGTGAACAGTGAGAAGAGATGACACATATAGAAAAGGAATAGCATCAAGAAGATCAAGAGGATCAAGAAAGAAGAGAGAGGAAAGAGAAGAGGATGGGGGACATGAATAAACAACTAGCGCAAAATCCAAGAAAACCAATTGAGCAAGAGTTGTATCCAACTCATAATGAGTTTTCACCACCCGAGCATGAGTGGGAGCCAACTCACTATGAGATGGAAAGAAAACTTGAAGAAAAAAGGAACCTAAGTATGTATAAGAGAGGCAAAGTTTAGGATCAACAGGAGTGACCATAACAAAGAGAGAGTAGCGGAAGAGAAGAGACAAAAGAGAAATATGAGAGGAATTTTGAGTAGTGATGGTGATTGTAGGAAGTTATGTGTAAATAATCCATGTATGGAAGAAGAGGAATGTATATTGTAAATCTATTGTAGCACATAGTGCAAACAAAATGCCATAAATATAATAAGGAAGAAAATGTTTTTTGGACATATCCCAGGAGGGGGTGAACCACAATAAATCTATGTCGAATTATGTTGTTGAATGGTTATGATGCTTGTATTGTGTTAATTCATGTCTATATGGTGTTATTTCCTACCTTCAATATGGATTACTTATATCTTTACTATTATTGTTGATAGATTAATGAACAATATTATTAAGTGTATGCTTTAATACCAAATGGCAGGAATATGGATTGATATGTATAAATAATTAAGTAACGAGGATAGATTAACTAAGATATAGTGCAAAAAGGATTTTGTAGGTATGGCAGAGCCTGTCTCCCTTCTTTCCCTCACCGTTGCAAAATATTGGTTCCTATAGTACACATAAGGATACCTTGGGTGAGACTTTGTCTTCTTACAGATTATGCCGAAAGGGTTGGTATCTATAGGGTTTTGTTGGACTACTTACTTTGAACCCAGGGTCTTGAACCTTCCTACATACCTGTGCCAACAAATGGTTCCATTATCGGGACCTGGAATCTGAAAGTGAAGGAATGATTTGGAGGTCGCGAGGAAAGAGATAACCAAATGTATGGAGAAAAAAAAACGAGAATTTGCTCAGAAGGAGAATAAAACTACATGCTTAAAGAATAAGAAATGGTTGTAAAGGTATGTGTACATAGACTTGCATGAGATATCTTTTGGTGAATTTCCTAATATTTGAGAAGAATGGTTGGAAATATTTGTGGGAAATTCTAGTATACATAGACCAACCATGCCACATAATTGGACTCTTGAACTAGTGAGATGAGTCGACTTAGTAGACAATAGGACATCCCGCAGAGTGGAATTTTGGCTAGATAGTATAGTGGGAGGCTATGTAACAAAAATTCCATAAACTGTACCCAGTCTTACATTGTCATAGAAAGATACTTCTTTAAAGGTTCGCGAGGAAGATTCTTAAAATTGTTAGCTACCGGGATAAATATTTTTTTATGTGACAAGAAACAATGCAACAATAAGCCAAGAATGTAGAAAAGGAGAAAATCAAAGAAGGCGGTGAGGCATACGAAGCTAAGAGGGAGAATCTTGAAGCAGAAGAGAAGGCCAAGAAATCCACACAAGGAAACATTGAAGAAGAAGAGAAATCCAAGAAATCAGAGTAGGAAAATAATGAAGCAGAGGAAAAGGCCAAAGAAATAAGGAAGGAAAAGGAGGAAGATGAGAAATTGGCGTAGAAAGTTCAAGTAGCAGTACAACATATATATAAGGAATTACCAGAAGTACCAATGGTGGTAGAGGCCATAGTCAAAGAACAAGTAGGGAATATTAGCGAGGCTATCCAGGGCCTTTGCAAGAAGATCACATAATTATAAGTGAGCACAACACTAGGGACACCACTGAAAGAAAGAGCACAAAGGGAATGGACTACGCAGACAACAGTGGTGAAGATTAAAATCTTGGAACAAGAATGTATAAAAATATGTGAACAAGGAACATGCGTGTGGACATAGATGAACAACACTCCAAAGCTACAAGAGATATATGAGAAAATAAGGGTTGTGTAGGAACAAGCGATTCAGGCCACTAAGAACACAAATACTCTCCCACCAACTGAAAGAATGCCGATAATCTTGGATAACAAGAAATTATACCTAGCAGTGGAACAACTGAAAGAAACAAAGTGGAGGATCACACAGGACTTGTGACCATGACATGACGAGGCACTTGGGGTACTAGAGGAACTAGCTACTGCACAAACCAACAGGACATTAACAATGCAAGACATCAAGGCCAAATTAAATATCTTTAAAGCACAGACAATGGAGGAAATTTTGAACAAGGAAGTTGAAATCAGAACAGTGGTACAAACAAAAAAGGATGTCCTCCAAAAATTCATTGAGGAATGGAAGAGCATGACACAATATGCCTAAGTGTCCCGAGATGAGTCATATGCGAGTGTTAGGGGCCTATTGGGCAGGTAGGTTGGATAGAGAAAAAAGAGAGGATACAACGCAAAGAGAAAAGGCACGGGTTTAAGAAGATCAAGAGGATCAAGAAAGAAGAGAGAGGAAAGAGAAGAGTATGGGGGACATGAAGAAACAACTAGCGCAAAATTAGGGAAAACCAGTCGAGCATGAGCTGTATCCAACTCATAATGAGTTGTCACCAGTCGAGCATGAGTGGGAGCCAACTAAATATGAGTTGGAAAGAAAACATGAAGAAAAAAGGAACCTAAGTATGTACAAGAGAGGTGAAGTTCAGGAGAAACAAGAGTGACCGTAGTATAGAGAGAGTAGCAGAAGAGAAGTGACATAAGAGGAAGCCGAGAGGAATTTTGAGTAGTTATGGTGATTGTAGTATGTTCTTTGTGAATAATCCGTGAACATAAGAAGATGAATGTATATTTTACATCTATTGTAGCACATAGCGTAAAAAAATTGTCATAAATATAATAAAGAATAAAATATTTTGTGGATGTAGCCTAGGAGGGGGTAAACCATGGTAACTCTGTGTCGAATTATGTTTTGAATGGTTATTGATTCTTGTATTGTGTTAATTCATGTATGTATGGTGTTATTTATTTCCTTTATTATGGATGAATTCTATCTTCACTAATATTGTTGATAGATTAATGCACAATAGTCTTAAGTGTATGCTTTAATACCAAATGGTGTGAATATGGAATGATATGTATAAAGAATTAAGTAACAAGGACAAATTAACTAGGTTGTAGTGCACAAGAGGATTTTGTAGGTATGACAGAGCATGTATCCCTTCCTTTCATCGCCATTGCAAAATTTGGGTTCCTGCAGTCCCCATAAAGATACCTTGGGTGAGACTTTTCATGCTTGCAGGTGATGCTGAAAGGGTCGATATCTATAAGGTTTTTTTCGACTACTTTCTTTGAACCTAGGGTCTTGAACCTTCCTACATGCCCATGCCAACAATGGCTAGTGGAGGTGTTTTGTAGTATGCACCCAACAAGATAGAGTTTTTGTAGACTCTGGGGCTAAGGTCATTGATGGGGGTAGTATTCTAGTCCCCACCAAAGGAAGAAACCACATTATCAGGATGAAGTTAGGCCTGGGGGTCATGGTAAGCCAGTTGATCGATGGTGAAAATCTTCCCATTGTGGGAGAAAATCATATTACAAAAAAATGATGAGGCCACGACCTTCATGGCATAGATGAAGCTATGTAATAACAACAAGTTATATTCTAGAGGGGAATATATGACCTACAAATCAACATGGACTTGTTTTCCCCCTAGCTTGATGGGACAATTATGGTAAAGGCCCTAGTTTTGGGAGGTCAACCATCATATGCTTAGAGAGAGCTTGTAGATGAGACAAGGGTAGGGAATCTTATGTGCTACCAAACCTGAGCAGACATGATTCATGTGGATGCACCTTCATAAAAAATACAATGATGGAGCTTGTACTTGTTGATGGTCACTAGGATATTGAAAGCAATAGAAGAGGGCAAGCAGAAAGGATAAACTTGATCAATATAGAAGGTTATCATGTGATCATATGAAGGTAAAAAACTCCTAGGGTAGCAAGAAAATCCTCCATCTATGAGGGGAATATATGAAGGACCTCACGGGATGATATGGAAATAAGGGCTTGGTTTAGGTGCTCGATAATTCTATAATGCTCTGATTCCTTCCCATGAAGGTGAACAACATTCCACTGAACTAGAACCTTTGGGACCTTCAAAGAGATCTCAATAGATGGTTGAGGGATCTGTAAAATCCCTATCGTGGATGGGCGAGGATCAAAGGGAACAATTGGTTGTGCCTCAGGGGGCATGCCATATTGGTAGGATCGAGTAGTGAGATTCACATCGACTAAATCCAACATGAGAATCTGGTAAGTACCATTACCATATGGGTGAGGAACAAGGGTAGGGGAAGGGGGAGGGGGAGAAGAATGGTCACCAACCCATGGGTTGAGAAATGGTTTTGCAACATAGTCGAATACAATGAGTATGAATGGAAAGGTTGGGAATTGGATCACTGAGAATATTTAGAGGCTTCTTAGGTTCAACACATGATGGGGAGGAGAGGAAACTCATGATTGTAATGTCCATAGAAACTTCCACAAACATAAGGTTTATTTTTGTGGAGAGGTTGGTTCTTCCCCATTTTGGGTATTGGTTTGGTTCCATGAATTTTATTGGGGTCAGGTTGGTCGCCTCAAGTGTTGGGGGTTGGGTTGGGTTCTAGGATCCCTATGGTCCCTGGTTTTGGTTATTCTGATTCCATTTTCTCTTGTTATTTCTCCTACTCTGAATGGGAGGAAGGTTAGCATTTTTATACACATATAATTTTCCTTGTGGAGTGGTCCAGGTGGATATCGGTGGCCACCCACCTATACCAACTGCCTCAAAACCATTTTCTAGCAATTTTGGCAATTTACTATTTTTAGCAGTTTTAACTTCCGGGGCCATTTTGAGGGCCTAAATGAAGGTTTTTCAGGATAGAGCTTCTCAATGATATTTGAAGGAATTATTGAGCCCCCAAAATAAATCTCCTCAACGATTCCTTTCCAAAGGGTTATCATACGCCTAAAACAGAGATCATATCCAAAAGTTACAACCCCGGGATGTTGATGTACTAACTTACCTAGATGGGGCCCACATGACTTTTGGCGCTTCATCTCCTAGGATTAGGTTTTTGGATGTCTAGGGTTTTTGACATTCTTGTTTATTGTAAAAAGGCCTTTAGAGCCTCATTGTAATAATCTTCTTGCGAATGAGCACAACCATCACATCTCTTCTCAGAGATAAGCTGCCACCATTCCAGCAAGCTTGTTTCTACTGCATTTTACAGTTTCAACTTATTTTCTTATTAAATAGAAAACTAGTTTTACTATATCTTTGTAATTTTCTGTTAAGCACTTGTTAATAATTTGCAGTCATTTCATTTTGCACATAAAATCTGGATCAGTGGTATCATAGTGGTCTTCTCCTTGTCATCTTAATGCATATCCCCAATGAGGTCAGAGTACAAAGAGTTGGGTCTCAAGCTTATTTCTCTTGAGGACAAAAGCTCTCGCACGCCTAAGCAACCTCTCATGGCAGGAGAAAATAAATATGACGAGACAATATATCCTTTCAAATTGTTGATTGAGGAAGCCCTCATGCAACAAAGAAATGAGATGATGGATAGTTTCACGCAAATTCTTCGACAGTTACCAATAGGCAATGCATCTTCTTCGAGCGGAGGCGCTGCCCCATTCAAGGTAAAAATAAACTTCGATATTCCTATATTTGAAGGTCAGATAGACGCAGATACTATAGACAAGTGGTTGGACCTACTAGAAGGGTATTTTTTTGTCCATAACTTTTCGAATAGAGAAAATATTACTTTTGCGCTCCTTAAAGCCATTCCCCATGTAAAATATTGGTGGGAAACTTTCTGTGAGCAAAAGGAAACAGAGGAATCCTCATTATTTACAGTCATGACCACCTCAAAATCCTTTAGGGATGCTATTAAGGAACAATACTACCCTGTTAGAAGTTATGACGACTTGTATACAAAATGAACCACACTGCGGAAAGAAAGAGACCAAGCAGTTCCATATTTCACAAATATCTTCCATACCTTGCGCACCAAGATGGGTATCAAAGATTCAGAGTGACATCTAGTACTCAAGTATCACAGTGCTCTACATAGATACATCCAGAATGAAATGGGATTTCTAGACATCTCATCCGTGGGCACGGCCTACCGATATGTCATCAAAATCGAGCAGAAGCTCAAACAAAAGACACGACAATTTGGGCTTGGGAATCCCTCACAAAAAAATCCAGGAAAGGGCGACCCCAACCTACAGAAAAAAGGATAGAGTAAAGATGGACAGTATCAAGACAACTAGTCCAAGCCGCAAGCAAATAAGGACACTGGAAAGACAAAGAAAGATACAAAGAAGTGGTGTGACTTCCATAAGAGCCCTTGGCATAACACTGTTGATCGTCGCTCAAAGCAGTCATTAGTGGATGAAGTCAAATCCTCTAAATCAGATGCGAGTTCTAACTCTGATCCAGAACTAGAAAGGGGAAGACAGATCATTAATGCGGAACCTAGTGCCACCGTTGCTACCACCAAGCTCCATCCTGGTGAACCAAACGATCGAGAAGAATGAGAATGCCTCTTCCATTCACATATGTGGGTAAAAGTCACCCCGCTGCACTTCATCAATGATAGCGGTAGCCAGAGGAACCTCATCTCAGAAGAGGTTGACAAGTGGTTGGCCCTACCGACAACTCCGCACCCACAACCCTACACCATTGGATGGCTTCGCCAAGGAAACAATCTCCATGTTAGCCAACAATGATGACTGTCATACGACATCAAGCCCTTCAAAGACAAGGTATTGTGTGATGTTTCTCCTCTCGAAATTTGTGATGTTCTTTTGGGACAACCTTATTTATGGAAATGTCATGTTGTATATGATTCTAGGCCTCGTAGTGTTATTATTACTTTGAACAGGAAATTGTACAGGATACCCGAGGTAGTCCCAGCTAGTGCTATTTCCTTGATCTCTGCTAAGAAATGTAGGAAGGTCATCTCTCAGACGGGGAAGTTTTTCTTCTTCGTGATTCTCTCTTAGAATAAGATAAAGATCACAACCACATCTAGGATCTTTGCGAGCGACCTCTCCACACAGAAGAAGCAAGTAAATAGGGTTGTGGAATAATACTCATATATCTTCTCCTCACCTACCAGGGTACCTTTGCACTTACAGGTCAAGCACCCCATCGATCTAATCCCCGATGCATCATTGCCCAATGGGCCAGTCTATCATCACTCTCTGTTAGAGAATGAGGAGATCAAGCAACATATCCAAGAACTTCTCCACAAGGGGAACATTTGTCCTAGCTCATCACCTTGCGGGATCCCAATCATGCTGGTATAGAAGAAAGATGGAACCTAGTGACTCTGCATTGATTACCGAGCTCTGAATAAAATCACAGTTAGAAATCGATACCTGATTCCTCGAATCGATACCTGATTACTCACAGGGGGCAAATAATTTAGTAAGATTGATCTAAAGTCTGGCTACCACCAGGTCCCGATAGAACAGAAAGATGTATGAAAAACTGCCTTCAAGCCAAAGGAAGGCCTTTTTGAATGGTTGGTCATGCCCTTTGGTTTGAAAAATGCTCCAACCACTTTCATGAGGATGATGGACAATATCCTATGACCATTCACCAATACTTTTGTAGCGGTGTATCTGGATGGCATTCTCATTTACAGAAAGACTTGGGCCAAACACTTGCAGCATATTCAGTAGGTTCTGCACACCCTGTGGCAGCACAAGATATATGCCAACTTGGAAAAATGCTCGTTCGACATGGACAGGGTCCATTACCTAGGATACATCATTGATCCGCATGGCGTACATGTGGATCCAACCAAGATCCAAGTCATTCATGACTAGCCAGCCCCAACCACACTCACTGAGCTTCAGAGCTTCTTGGGCCTTGCCAATTTCTACCACAGGTTCGTATTAGGATTCTCCCATATTGCATGCACCCTTAGCCAAATAACCAAGGGTGGTGGTAAGGTAAAATTTGCGTGGGGCCAATCCCAACAAAAAGAGTTCGATGGTTTGAGGCATCACTTGTGCTCAGCCCTAGTACTTTCACTACCAGACCTGCAACAACCCTTTGAGATTGAGACATATTCTTCAGACTATGCGGTGGGTGTTGTTCTCACTCAGCATGGGCACCCTGTGGCCTATCATATTGAGACACTATTAGATGTTATCCGTAAGTACCCTACTTAAGAAAAGTAAATGTACTCCATAGTGCAAGCCTGCCGCTAGTGGAGACATTACATTCTTGGGAAGGAGATGGTCATCCAAACTGATCATAAGCCATTTCAATTCATGTAGACACAATAAAATTTGTAGAATGATTGCTATCAAAAGTGGTCAACATACTTGCAACAATTCCACCTTAACATCATGTATAAAACATGAAGCAACAATCGCATCATTGATTGCCTCAACAGACCGACAATCACACCACTCACCACGGTGCTAGAATCTTGTGACCATGAGACCTCTGGATGGCTCCAACTCTATGATATAGTTCCAGACTTCGCCACCACCTACCAAATGTTGGGTGAAAATGCAGTTGTTGATAATTTCCATCTTCAGGATGGGTTGTTGTGTCGTCTAGGCCATATCTGTGTTCCATTAAGCGAGCGAGAGAAGCTGATCTTGGATTCCCACTGCAGTTGGGTGGCAGGACACTTCAGTGTTGAAAAGACAGTGGCGATGCTACAGAAACATTTCTACTGGCCAAAACTTCGACAAGAGGTCAGGAAGTATACCAGGTCCTGCACTGCCTACGTTATTGCCAAACCGACCACTAAGAAACATGGCCTGTACACCCCTCTTCCTACTATTGACAGGACATGGGAATCCATCTCAATGGACTACATGTCAGGCCTCCCATCCATCAAGTGGGGAAATGAATTTGTTTTTGTGGTTGTTGATTCTTTTCTAAGATGGTGATTCTAGTTTCCAACAAGAAGAACATCACAACAGAGGTCACTACCAAACTCTTCTTTGAATGAGTGTAGGTACATTTTGGAATCCCACAAACCATTGTCTCATATCAAGACAATCGATTTCTCATCACATTCTGGTCGAGCCTATGGTCACTACTGAACACTAAGCTCACCAAATCCACGGCCTTCCACCCCCAAACAGATAGACAAATTGAGGTCGTAAATCAAATGATTATGCATATCCTTCGCATGTATAATTCAAAGCACCCTCACACATGGGATGAGAGCCTTCCCTATGTCAAACATAGCTACAACCGAGCCCTTCATAGCTCAAGTGGACACAACCCCTCTTAGGTGGGGTTGGGATTCCAACCATTGGGTCCCCTAGATGTTACACTTCCCCTTACGGTCACCTTGACCGACTCATCTCCTGCTCCAACTGAAGCTAACAAAGCCACCCAGTTCATTGAGTGGATCTACAACATCTGCCAACAGGTTCAGGATATCCTACATAATTCCAATGACAAGTACAAGAAGTGCCATGATCAACATCGAGTGCCACATAAGTTTCATGTGGGCAACAAAGTTTTGTTGCACTTGCAGAAAGAACGCCTTACAGGAGCCCATCAGAAGCTTCATCCACTCTGTTATGGGCCGTACACCATCACCAAGGCTATGGGGAATAATGCGTTTGAGCTCAACATTCCTCCTTTCCTTGCCCTGCACCTAGTGTTCAACGTGGATCTCCTTCACCCTTATTTCCCATCACTATTGGACACCTCAGACGTAGCAGAACAAGTAACACCAACAGAGTTCAACCCCGAATGCATACAACAGAAATTTAGTAATCATATTTTGGACACACAGATAAAGGGCCCTCGAAAACAAAGGATCCAACTTTATCGAGTTGTCAAAGCAAGGCAGCTCCTGCACCAAGACAAGTGGCTCACCCAGGGCCAAATTCAACAGTAATTTTCTCATCTGATGGGGGAAATGAATGCTATGGATACCATTGCTTCCTAAGGAGGGAGGATTGATGCAGGTGGATATTGGTGGCCACCCAACTTTTCCAACTAAATCAAAACAATTTTCTGGCAATTTTGGCAATTTACTATTTTTAGCAGTTTTAATTTCCGAGGCCATTTTGAAGGCCTAAATGAAGGTTTTTCAGGATCGATATTTTCAATGATAGTTGAAGGCATGATTGAGCCCCCTAAATGAATATCCTCAACGATACCTTTCCAACAGGCTATGATATGCCTAAAACGAAGATCCTATGCAAAAGTTATGACCCCGGGAAGTTGATGTAGTAACTTACCCAAACGGCGCCCACATGACTTTTGGCGCTTCATCTCCTAGGATTAGGTTTTTGGATGTCTAGGGTTTTTGGCATTCTTGTTTATTGTAAAAGGGCCTTCCAAGCCTCATTATAATCATCTTCTTGCGAATGAGCGCAACCGTCACATCTCTTATCAGAGATAAGCTACCACCATTCCAACAAGCTTGTTTCCATTGCATTTTATAGTTTCAGCTTATTTCCTTATTGAATAGAAAACCAGTTTTGCTGTATCTCTGCTATTTTATGTTAAGCACCTATTAATAATCTGTAGTCATTTTCGTTCTACTCATAAAATCTGGATCATGGAGGGGTTCATGAGGAATATCATGGATAGGGGGAGAACCTATGGGTGGGATAGATGTTGGTGGTGCACCAGAAAAGGATAATAATGGTTTGTGGTAGCCCCATAATATGGATTCCCACACCGAGGACCCTAACCATGGTAATGCGACTAATAAGGAGGTGCAAGGTAGGATATACTCATGCCCACTTGATATGAGACATGTTATGGTCCCAAGGTGGGGTCGAGTATCCATAAGGAGTGGGGGACCCACCATAAGGAAAGGAATATCCACTATTTCCATGTGGTGGTGGTGGAAATGAGGGAGAGACAAATCCAATGAGACCATTGGTGGCATGGGAGGTGTCAGGAGTGGTTGATTCACTTGATTGGGTTCAAGGGACATTGGGGAAGATGGTGTACAAATACTCATATTGAGTGTAGATCAAATCATATCGTTAGGTATTTTTTATGGCCTCTTCCTCATTCTTAGGAAATTTCGTGCAAACATCCTTGGGTATGGGAGGAATGAGGAAATTCATGAAGAAACACTTGAGGAATATGTCATCTAGATTGGATTTTCAGAAGCCACAATGTCTCTGCCACTAATGGATATGGCTTGGTGACATGAAGTAAGGATTTCAATCCCCATGTCATGGAAAATAGGGAGCTGGAAGAAGGTGATCCCCATGTCATGGAAAATAGGGAGCTGGAAGAAGGTGAGGAACACCTTTGCGATGGACTCAAAGGTATGGTGATATTTCCATGGTTGATCTATGTACTACATTGTAGTGGCACCCATAAAGGTTCACTTGAAAAGATGGAGTCCTCTATAATGGAGTTCGAGGAACACGACAAGTGGAAGGACATCACGTGGTTCAAAGGGTCTTATCCTAACTCTCACTCAAACTTGGGGATGTCATAGGGAAACTTGGTGGGCATGGAGAGTCAATTAGGATCATGGTGAATGGGATCATTGATCAACTAGTTCAAGTCGGGGATACTCAAAAAATCCATTAAAGGAAAGGAGGTTGAGGTAGTTCTGGCCATGGGAGGACTAGAAGGACATGGTCATAATGGAGGAGGTATAGGGTGAGAATCCCTTGTACCAGTACCTCACAAAGGGGATGGGTTTTCAGACTCCGAGGAACTAGAATTGGAAGGAGGAATAAGGTGGGGGGTCTTTCCTTGTTGGATGGATATGAGGGCATGTCGGATGAGAAAATTGGGAAAATGTCCCTTTAGCGTACAACACTGCTTGTTTAAGGGAGCATTGGTGTCCAAGGTGAGTTTTGAGTTTCATACATGTTTCAGTGTTTTTGGTTTGTAAATTGTTTTGGTGTGTTGATGAGTTTGTGTATTTGAGTTCAATTACTTAAAAGTAGATTATTGATGGCATAAAATAAAATGATGAAAGTAAATAATTTTTTGAAAAAAAAATACAATAAATGTATAAACTTTTATGGACACAATACATACAAATCAAAAGGGTAAAGGGATGACTTTTCCTTTTCAAAGGTAAAAGAATGAATGCAAGTGAAATAAGGAATCTAAAATGCAAACTTTTATTTCCAAAAAGTGTGGCTAAATTTCAATGGTGAATCCCTATCACCAAGTAAAAATAAAAGGACCAAATGGTATTTATCTTCACTAAGGGATTTCGTATGCAACTACAACCTATTGAAAGTTTTGGAACAACAATGAAATGGCATCCGATGGCATTAACAATTAGAAAATAACTATGTGCAATCATATCGAATCTATGGTCCTACCCTATATGGTTCTTTATTGTTCTTTTGAATGCATTGAAGATGGTATGCAAGGAAAGAAAATAAACCAAGGGAGTGTTATGCTAGGCATCACAACCTCCATTTTTCTTGGAGTCTTTCCTGAAAATCCATTTCCTTCCCAAGAAAATGGGACCCCTCCTTTTCACCTTGAAGAGTTACCAAGGTTTTTGGTCCTTGTTAATGTCTTTCTAGTAATTTTTCTTAATGCTTCAAGCTTGGTTTGGTTCAATTATTTGTGTTTATACTCAGACAAATTTGTAAGAATTCTTCTTTTGGTTATTGGATGAGTTCGTGTCAACTCCTCCGGTACGCACTGAAGGACTTCATACAAAGTATTTCAAAACAAATAACTTGTAACCAACAAGGTTAAAATCAACCTCTTTGATACAACCAAATTAGTTTTTAATAACTACGTTGGTTGAACCAGAGAAGTTTCCTTGATCATCGTCAATACGCTACTTGTTAATTGGAAGACTTCGTCTAAATATCTCTGAAACTCAAAAGATATAATTGGAATACTTCTCGTTATCGTTCCAGTGTAATAAGAGAGCTTCCAACTAATTCCTCTGATGCCTTAAGGAGTCAGTGCACTTCATGTCATCTCTTCCGAAAAGAAAAACTGGTGCAATTCCCATCATGTGCTCCAATGCACACCAGAAACTTTCAGACAATCTCCTCTGACGTAGCCAAAGCTCTTCCAAACATTGCCTCTACTAAATACTTTAATTCCCCAGGTGATCTCAAACCATGTGCCATACCTATAAAAGGTACGCCCCACCCCATCCTTTGCATCATTTTCCTGTCATTAAAAAGAGACAAGAGTTCCAAGTGATCAAGGAACGAGACACCCCCACCCACGAAAAGTATCGACCTGCTGGTGTTGCACTCCTCCCCATCAACATGCCATATTTATATAGCTATTCCTTAAGACTCTTCTTGGCAATGTTATATGTATATGTATATATATTCCTGAGATTTAGAGTTAGGGATTTGTTCTTAAGATTGAGGTCATCGATTCTTTCAACTGCTCCCTTAACCTTGGCCTTCGCTAGTTATACCTTCACTAGTTTTTTAGTCACCTCTAGCCCCTCCACCTTCACCCCATGAGAAACCCCCCAACCGCGGTCCTTCTCGGCCTCGACCATATCTCGAGCTCCCATGCCCTAATCATTATTATTCCCGTGGGTTTGTTCGAACCTCAATCTTTTCTCATCTCTGGTTCTTAGCCAGGGTTCACTCATCTGGCAATAAAATTAAACCCTCGAATCACCAAATCCATACACCCATATTGGAAATAATCAAGCCTTCGTCACCCCATACTTAGCCAATAACTTATAAACTATTGCCGTGCAATCGGCGAGGTAGGTTTCATAGCCTCCAATGTTTTTTTACTATGAATGCTTCCAGATACTCGATGACAATGTTAACATGATCTTGCTCGGCAAGTGTACCAAAAAACATTAACAACATTGTTTCTGTTTGACCAACGGTGTTAACATAAACTCCACTGATATAACCATAACCTTGCTATAACCCTCTTGGCCTCGGCCGAGAACCCATTTTGAGACTTACTGAAAATTTCGGGTGCCATTTTTATATTTCAGAGAAGTTAGTAAGATTTCCTCCAGTCTTCACCAGAGGAATTTATAAGATCACTTCCGGTTTTCACCAAAGGACTTTGCATTACCATCAATCATATTCACTGGAAATTTACATAAACCCCTCCAGTGTTAACCTTTCAATATTAGAGAACTTAGAACGAATGTTTCCGATCTGACTGACAACTTTAACATAATAGCCTCCAGTATTTTCCGGAGGACTTTGCATGATTTCCTCTGGTCTTCACCAGAGGACTTAACATGAACTTTTCCAATGCTATCGATGATTTTTCATGACTTGATCCGATAGCCACCGGAGGAATTTACAAGAACTTCATCGGTAGTCACCCAAAGGCTTAACACGAATGTTTTCGGTAGTGCACTAGAGAACTTAACAGAAACTATTTCGATCCATTCCAACAAACTTGCCACTAAGTGCTCTGATATAACTGATGAACATTACAAAAACTTCTCTGGTGTATACCGGAGCAGTTCCCATGAAGTACCCCGATCTCAAATCCTTATCCATTAATTACGTTAATATTAAACTTCACCGACCTGCCTGGATTCTTCGCCTGGTTTCTCACCAAAGTTTAAACTCTCACAATGTCTCCAATCATCCTTTCATCCTTTGAAGATTATCTCCTTCCCAACATTGACACATGTGATTCTTAAATTACCTGACACAAAAGTTTATATAGGTATATTTTGTTTTCAATATTCATTCATTGTTGAAATTCTTATATGTTTATAGGTCCTGATATGATCATGTTTATTTTCCCACCTAGTTTTGTTTTTGAGATGATTTTTCATGGATAGAGAAATTTTTTAATGAACGCGTCCTCTAGAAATATTCTTGTCCAGCAACGTTTTTCTCATATCCCTTTTGAACAGGACGTTATCTTTGAAGACACAAACACCGCATTTGAAAGTGTTACTGACAACCCTAAAAATAAACAGAAGCTTGGTACCCTGTACCTAACGAAGAGTTTACTGAAGCTCATAGTATCACCCACGCATACGCCAACTACCAACAACCTCAGAATTCCCTAAGAGGAGAGCTACCCATGTAAGACGTCCCAAAAATCGGGCCAATATTCTTGTCGAATCTGTAGAGGATCTGATTGAAACTGCTTTAAAAGAAGTTCCTATGCTCTTAAGTCAAATTCCTCCTGCTCCTCCTGGTTCAGAGCATAATTTTGACGGTGAAAACCCAAAACTTGATTTCGAAGAGAAAAAGGGTGAAAATCTAAATCGAAGAGTGGTTATTCCACTATGGTTGTCCCAAAATTCTCTAAAATTAGCGGAGCCTATGCATGAAATTCCCGAACTTCCAGAAATACTTCTTCCAAAATTCGACCTAGAAAAATTTGGCTCACCAGAAGACCATATAACGAATTTATTTTTAGACACTCGTCTCCTTTCCGTTCATTATGAAGATGTGTTTTGTAGAATCTTTTCTTACACCTTTGAGAACAAAGAATCCATGTGGTATTTTAACCTTCCTCTTGGTTCTATAACTAGCTGGGAAGACTTTGAAAAGGATTTCATTGGAAAATTTGTAGAAGAGAAAATTCCCATAGCTTTATACAAAGAATTAGGAGCTATGAAAATGGAAAAAAAAGAGAAAGTGAAGGATTTTAATAAACTCTTTTATGCTAAGACTACTCCTTTGGAAACTTTATTTGTCAAATACTATACTTTAACTTTGATTCC
>JASDQU010439683.1:115854-127530 GCA_032191745.1 Picea mariana | reverse complement strand
TTTTCACACTTTGTGTTGGGTAGGAGAACATCTCTCTCTCTCGATCTGTTCGTTGTTAATAATTCCTTTGTGTCTATGTGTCCTTAGTGTCTTCCATTTGAAGCTTTCTTGTTTTAACCTGGGGATAAGGCCAACAGCCTGTGTGAACGTTAGCTGAACTTCGGTTCTATGTCTAACTAGTAATACTCAAAGCCCTCCCTTTCTGTGTTAAAAAAAGAAATAGTCCGAATGGGTCTTGTCCGTCAGGTCTGTAAACCTTGGTGAATGTTATCTTGAATATTGTTATGTCGTATGTTTGAGTAATAAGTATGGCGGCCCGTCCTGGACTTACGTAACCTACTTACCCAAGTTAGTATATTAGGGTGGTTGTTCATGTGATTAATGTTGAAATTTTGTTCTGTTGCCGGAGTCCTCTCGTCACGCATCCTCCATAAGGAGTGTAGTTTCTCTTCTTATGCATGTTGTACTTGACCATGGTCAGTCTGTTTGGCTTGTCGTATGATCATCATTCATGCTTGTGGTTACATATCGTGCGTCCTGGTCATAATCGTATGTTCATCCAAGTTGCGTCGCATCGTCGTCAGGTGGCAGTGCAGAGTCGAGTAGACTATAGTTGTCTCGTACATATGCACACACACACTTCAAAAAAAAAAATTTGCACCTATCTCTAGAATGGTTGTCGTAACGAGGCAGTTCGTTACAGGAAAATTGACTCAATGTATGGTGTGGACATTGTCTTGAAATTCTCTATTATTTTGTTTTCATTACTGAATGAATTTTGTCATGAGTATTTGGAACTGTGAATGTTAGGATAAGTTTCAATTGTTTCTATTATGTTGAAGTGGTTCAAGGTGTGCACAAAGAATGCAAAGAGTGCATTGATGGAATTGTTTCAGTTTCGAAGCTCAGAAGAGATATCACAAAACTTTCCCTTTGCAAGGAGTGCACAGTCATCCGCAAGAACCCAAACCCTTGTGTAAGGTCTGGTATAAGGACTGCATAGATCCAGGATTCAACTAAGTGTAGAAGAGTCAAGAAAGGAGAACACCAGGAAGGCGAGAGGAATTTCTCTTCGAGAAATCCTAAGGATCTGAGTTATCAAAATCCATGAAATGCAAGGAGTGTGCATAAAATCCAGGCCTTCATGAGACCAAGATCAGGAGGAACAACACTTTTATAAGTGTTAAAGAGATCTAAGAATCAGACTCAATGAAGGAGAAAATGTTCGAAACCTTTGAACACCTAGAAGATCTTCTCACTCTAAAGATAGCATAAGTGCAAGGAGGAAATATATTAATCATTCGATTTGAACACTAGAGAATCATAACCATCCATTGGGAGGGATGTGTGGCCAACGATTAGCATTTTTCTGAAGCATTCTTTGGAGGAGTCAAAGGGGTGGAATGTTAATGGTTCGATCATCCTGAATCTGCAACTTGATCTAAATCATTGGATCCAAGAGAGATCTGGACCGTTAACTATCCAGGGTGAAATATCGACATTTTGGGGATCGAGGGATCAGAGGTGACAAGTATTTTGACTTACACGAAGTCCTAAAATAATTTTGATCATCATTTTTGAGGAGAGGCCTGGACCATTGATCTAGTTCCATCGTGATTTCGGCTATCGGGAGAACAGNCTTTTTGGGGATCGAGGGATCAGAGGTGACAAGTATTTTGACTTACACGAAGTCCTAAAATAATTTTGATCATCATTTTTGAGGAGAGGCCTGGACCATTGATCTAGTTCCATCGTGATTTCGGCTATCGGGAGAACAGAGGCAAGGGAACTCGAAGTCACGAAATGTGAAACGTTGACTTGATCACAACCATTGATCAAGGGGAGATATGGACCGTGGATCTTGACTCATCATGATTTCAGCTGTTGGGTGAATGGAGGTAGCAACACTCCTAGGGTCGTGAAACAGGAAATCATGACACACCTTTCATTCGAGCATGTGGTCACCACCAGTGGTCACAAGGGATGAGTAGCTAGCACTGGTTTGGCGTGGAGACTCGAACAACGCTTGGGAGAGAAGTTGTAGGTCTCATAATACCTACACATTTGGAGAAGAGGACCTGTGTAAGTGGTTTTGGGGTCCAAGAGAGACCCGAATAGTCAATCAGACTCAGTACCTTGATCGATCCTAGATCGGGAGGTCACACAACCCTTAAGAGATAAGGGGGGTCTACATCACAATTCTGGATGATGGTATGTCTATCCAAGAAATCCACATGTATGATCTACACAATTATTAATGTTTATATCCCAAATAATTACTTGGAAAAAGATGGGTGTTGGAGATCCCTTATAGACCTAGCCAATGAAAATCTTCCCCAAAATATAATTATACCTAGGGATTTTAATACCATAAGAGAGTTAAAATAAAATCAAGGTGGATCCATAGTGAGGGATCAATTTAGAGAAAAAATGGATGATCTAATCTCGTATATGAATCTCTTCGATGTTCCCCCCTCTAAAGGTCTTTATACCCGGAACAACAAAAGATAAGGGCCATACAACATTATTTCCAGGCTAGATAATTTTTTAATAAGAAACTCCTTTCTTCCATTACCATATTTATTCTCTTCAACGATCCTTCTCTGGGCAGCCTCAGATCATCCCCCTATCTTTTTGTATTTTGAATCTCAGAAAAATTGGGGTCCTTTTTCCTTTCAAATTTAACCCCTTGTGGATGGATCGCCCAGATTTATTTCCCACTATGACGCAAGTATGGAACCAATGGATCACTAGTTCTCTGGTGTTCATCTTGAAGAATAAGTTGAAGTTTGTAAAAGAGACTCTTAAATCCTTGGAAAAATTGTCCTCGAGACTGCTATAGCTCAAGGTCAAGGAAAAAAGGCTACAGCTAGAAAAAATCAAAGGGGATATGGAGAAAAAAGAAGTCCAACAAAGTCAAATAATGTATGAAAAAAAGGCATGCAAAGAGTACATTGAATATTTAAAATAAGAAGAAATCACCAGGAGATTAAACTCTAGAAGTCTCTGGCTACAAGAAAGTGATCAAAATGCCTATTTCTTTCATAGACAAACAAAAGCAAGACATTGGAAAAATCAAATATCAGAAATAAAAACTCATATGAGATATATCATAAAAGAGTTTGATCAAATCAAGTAGAAAACCTCCAACCACTTCCTCAAGCTAGACACCTTAGAAAGAAACACATAGGAAGACGCAAATGACTCTCTCTCACTCATATTCCAAGTAAAATAGATGAAGAAGATAATCATAAGCTCAATCAACAAATTGAAGAAAAATAAATCGTAAAGGAAATTAATCAATTCAATGAGGATAAAGGTTGAGGAATAGATGAGTTCACTCTTCCTTTCTATTAACAACAATGGCCCAAAATCAATATAGATTTCATTAGAATGATCGGTTATGTGAAAAAATAAAAAAGAATGGGAGGAGCCATATCTCTATGTGATGTCTTGCATAAAATCATGGCTAAAATTGTTGCTAAACAACTGAATCCTTTTACCAGATCTCTAATACTCCTCAATCAAGGACGATTTGTGGTAGGTAGACAAACTTGGGACAACTTCATCCTGGTGCAAGAAGCAATTCATTCAAGTAACTTTCGAGGGGAATTAGGTATGAAAATTAAATTGGATATGGAAATTTCTTTTGATAGAGTAGAGCATGAATTTCTATTTAAATTGATGCAGAAGTTTGGGTTCAACCAAGATTTTTTATCCTGGACTAGGTCCTGTATTTCTAATCCTTGGATTTTCCCTCTATTAAAAAAAATACCAACCTCCTTATTTAGAGCCTCGATAGGTCTAAGTAAGGGCTTCCCTCCCTCCCCCCTCCTTTATGTGATCGTGGAAGAATCTCTCAACAAAATTCTCGACTAGGAATGTGCTAATGGAACAATCCCAACACTCGAAATAGCTCAAGGGTTAAAGCGAATCAATAACTCAAAATTCATTGATGACATGATCCTCTTGAGTGGAGCTTCTAAAGCCATACCTTGAATAATCAAGAAGGTACTCATGGATATCTTCCTCTCAGTCTTGGGAGGTATTTTGAATAAGGACAAAACCTAAAAGATATGTGTGGAATGTTTCATCTCTTAGTCACTTAGGTATTGCTCAAATAACCGGCTTTTCTATCTCAAACGAGTGGAAAACCTTTAAATACATTGGTTTCCCTATGTGTTTAAAATCACTTCTTAGATAATATTGGAAACTAACTCTTCAAAATTTCAGAGAAAATATGGAGTTCTGGAGGACAAGGTGGCTCAATCCAACTGGGCATGTGGTCCTGATAAAATCAATTATTTCCTCTCTTCCCCTCTTCCAATTCTCTTCCCTTATGATGTTGAAGGGATCTTTCAAATAAATGGCTCAACTCATTCGCAAATTTCTTTGGCAATGAGGAGATTCCAACATAAAAAAAGTTCATCTAGTTAACTGAAAATATAGTATCCTCTCCTAAATATAGTGGGGGACTTGGGATCAGAGACGCTTGACTGAAAAATCTAGCTATGGTATCCAAGCTATCATGGATACTAATTTCGAGTCAAAAGGAATGATGGAAAATGACCATAATCATAAAATATGTGGTGGGTGTCAGGAAAAGATTTATGGATTCTATCCTATAAACTCAACCTGGCTCACCAATATGAAAACTCTTATGAGCCTCAATCCCCTTATTTAAAGAGAATTTTTCGTGGATCCATGGAAATGGAAAAATGATCAGGATATGGAAAGAATCGATTTTGGGAACTGATCCCATATATCGAGCATAAGAGCTCGCTAATCTGAAAAGATGGATGATTTTAGAACACAAGATCAGTCTTTTTGATATCTCTTCCTCGAATGAGGATGGATATTGGAAGGCTTTGAGCCTAGGGGACACCACCATTCATCTACAGAATCAAGCCCAACCATTGATATCTCTTCTTAAAATATAAACCCCTCTACTCTGAGATCTTCAGGACAGTCGAGGATGGGGAGTAGATGGATACTCAGTAAAAGAAGGATACAAAAATCTCCTTTCCATCTCAAGGACCCTTCACTTTTCATCTAAGTGGAAAAACATTTTGAGTCAGGACTCTTTTCCCAAAATAAAAATCTTTATTTGGACTCTATCTCATGGGAAAATATTAACGGGAGAAAATTTGATGAAAATAGTTTTCCATGGACCTTTCACATGTGCTCTTTTACAAAAGAACAAGGAGACAATTCAACATCTTTTTTGGGAATGTCCCTTCTCTATAATAGTCTATTATTCTCTTTACAGAGAATTGAACTATCGGATAAGGTGGCCATCAAATTTAAATTCTCTCTTGGTACATTGGGAAAGATATTACCAAGGCACCTTCCATGGAAAACCAATTTTCAAAATACTGTGGAAATCCATTCCCAAATTTGTATGCTAGAAAATTTGGCTAGCAAGGAATAGAGTAGTTTTCCACAACAAAAAGTATGAAACCCAAAGTGTGGCTTGTAATTCCAAAAAACAACTAATATAGGTTATGAACACTAAAAATATGATAATTGAAGATCCAATCAATTCCAACAACTTTGAGAAGGAATATTGGGTCTCCAACTTCAATCTTCAATCCACCCAGATTTCTCATTATTTACAAATATCTTGTTGGCCACTTCATTCTTCCCTCAACATAGAATATTGCTTTCAAAAAAAATCATATCACATGCTACCCTTTGATGGAGATTCCACAAGCATATTTGGGTCATTTTGCAATTGTTGTTTCGACGATATTGCGATGTTATGTTGTTGATATTGCGACGAATCTAGAGTCTCTGAAACATATTTATATGTGGCATGGAATTTAGAGGCAATCTCTTCTGATGAATAAAGATCCAATAAGGGGTATCTAACCTTCCATGTGGTCGAGTCTCCTAAAGTTTGAATCCTATGGAGGAAGGAGACAAGTGTGGAAATAGTTTTGAAGCACAATGGATGAGCCTTGTTTTCGCTCAATCCCTCTCCTAGAAGGAAAATTCCTAACCCCAACGGGAGAGCCTACGGGAAACTCTTAGGCAAGCCACCCACTGTCACCTTGGTGGCCTTGCTCCACTCTTTAGACTATTGAAAGGGTATCCTAGTCGAGGGGGGAATCACTAAAGGTCAAGATAAGTTGTGTTTTTTAGTAAGAAAGAGAAGCTCTCTAACTTGGATTAACGAAGACTTGGGCAACTTGAAACTACCCTCTCTCAAGGTAAAAGGGAAACTTAAGTGTGAATGAACAGTAGATTAAATTACCAATTGTGAATAAGCTCAAAATGTCTTGAACTTTGACAAGTGTTCATTCAAGATTATGCTTTGGAAATTGAAAATGAAATATTGTTGCTCAATGCTTCATATACCTTGAAATGCTATAAGGATGTGAAACATCCTTATCAGTTAGGGGTAGAATATAGGTATGATAGTTTCCTTAATTATGGATGATCAACATATTCTCCAAATATGGAAAAACATTTATAAACTCCAAATGATTCTCATGTCTTCTACCCTTTTCATTTTATGGAAAAATTGAGGAACCTGTTGATTCTTCAAAATTTTGTGTGGGAATACATATTCCCAAATGGCCATGGTGGAATTATAGGAAGCACTTTGGGATGTTCTAGAATGGGTGATAGCAAAATTTGAAATCAATTTTCCATTGGAAACAAGACTACTTACTTTTCTCTTCATGTTTTGACTTCAATATTTCTTCAAAAACCAAATTTACAACAACAACTAGAATGTGTTTTGAAGTTGGGTCATGGAGGCGACCCTTCAGCAAAAATTGAGATTGAAGTTTACATGGAATTTTTGAATGATTTGTCATTGGATAAAGATGCTAGAGTTGTTGGCAATGAATATGAGGATATTTTGGAATAAGGGAATAGGTTTAGCGTGGAAGTGTTTAATTTCCTAACACTCTTGAGATGCCTTTTTCTCCTTTAGGTACTTGAGTAAGACTAAACCAAAGGATTACCTATAGACAACACTTGGGTTTGAACCCCGGTTCTAATAATTTCCATTCCCCTAAAATCTCTAGATGTAAAACATAAAAACAAACTAGCTCAGTGAAAGCCTATCCTATAAGTTGACTTGGTGTAAATAAATTTTCAAGATGTTATTGGGAAACCATAGAAGGGACCTAACAATAAGAGTAGTAAACATGAGTGGTGATAACAATTTTGTATAGATTTGGAATTTAGTTTCCAGTGACGAAGGTTTAGTGATTCACTTCTTGGGTTCGAACCCTGGTTNTGAGTGCTGATAACAATTTGGTATAGATTTGGAACTTAGTTTCCAGTGACGAAGGTTTAGTGATTCACTTCTTAGGTTCGAACCCCGGTTCAAATAATTCTCATTCCCCTAAAATCTCTAGATGTAAAACATAAAAAAAAAGTAGTTCAGTGAAAGCCTATCCTATAAGTTGACCTGGCATTTACAACTTTTCAAGATGTTCTTAAGAAACCTTAGAAGGGACCTAACAATAAGACTAGTAAACATGAGTGATGATAACAATTTGGTATAGATTTGGAACTTAGTTTCTAGTGATGAAGGATTAGTGATTCACTTCTTAATATTCCTCTCTATCATTGCTCTACTCTTTAGACTATTGTAAGGGTATCCTATTCAAGGGGGAAATCCATAAAGGTCAATCTAAGCTATGTTGTTGAGTAAGAAAGAGAATCTTTCTAACTTGGCTTAACGAAGACTTGGGAAACTTGACACTACCCTCTCTCAAGGTAAAAGGGAAACCTAAGTGTGAATGAACAGTGCATTAAATTACTAATTGTGAACAAGATAAAAATTTCTTTAACTTAGACAAGTGCTCATTCAATATTATGCTTTGTAAATTGAAAATGAAATCTTGCTACTCAATGCTTCATATACCATGAAATTCTATAAGGATGTGAAACATGCTTCCCAGTCAGGGGTAGAATATAGGTATGATAGTTTCCTTGATGGCTCATCAACATATGACCTTTGCATTGATATTTTTATGGTCATTAAGGCATTAACATAATTGAGGTGCCTAACTTCCCAATAGAACTAATCTTTGTCCATGAATAGAGGCATTTGTCAAAATGTTGTGTTATTTTTTAAGGGAATTCAAATGCATAAAATCAGTAGGCTTGTGACAAAATTAATGAAGTGAAATTGGAACATAATTCTGAGAATGAAAGGGAAAGAAGTTGGAAAGATAAAAATGAATCAGATTTAGGAGAAAACCATTCTGCAAATCCATGTGCCCTCCTCTGCAAATCTGTGTGCACTCCTCCTCTGCAAATTTGTGTGCCCTAGCCTACTCCCGCATGCATCTCCCTCCTTCTCCTCCTTCTCTCGTCCTCCTCTCCCTTTCACTCTGCATGCAAATGACTATGCCCTAGATTCCTCCCGTGCACCTCTCCCTCCTTCTCCTCCTTCTCCCATCCTCCTCTCCCTTCCACTCTGTGTGAAAATGATCATACCCTAGCCTCCTCTCGTGCACCTCTCCTGCTTCTCCCATCCTCATCTCCCTTCCGTGCTCCAAATCCGTGTTGTGTGACTATGTATAGTGGTGAGGGAGAGCAGGTCTATGGCATGCGAGTGTAGTGGCCGTGTGGGATTTGAATTTCTTTTTGTTTGTATGTTGTTTTAATTTTCACTTTTATTTTTATTTATTTTATTATTTATATATAATATATAATATATATTATATATATTATTTATATATAATATAATTAATATATACAATATATTATATATATAATATATATAACTCCTAACACAATAGTCCCATATAAATGCNCCCTAATAGAAAGCATAGGAACATTGTTCACTAATAAATCAAGTTCAATAATCATGGCCAATCAACTGTGGGTTAAAAAATTCTACAAGGCCTTAGATATGTCTATGGTCCCAAGTTTCCCCATAATATGCCTAATAAATATGATAAAAGGCTTCCAAAGTTTTCAAAAAATAATGTAATCATGGTCGAAGAACATATATAGTATTTTTATAGTAAGCCTAGTGAGCATAATATCCCTACAGATCATGAACATGTTATCATAAAATTATTAGAAATATCATTAGATAAAGAAGCTAAGTCGTGGTATAGAAACCTAGAAAATTGTAGTATTAAAACATGGTAATACTTCCATGATGCCTTCATGAAAAAATGGTCTATTATAAAGGATGGTAGAATGTTGTTGACTCAACTCTATGAGATTAAGAATAAATAAATGAAATGGTGAATGAAATCGATGATAGGTTTAGGAAGTTGATTGACAAATTTCCTAATAATATTAAGCCCAAAGACGATGCCATTCTTTTATAACACACTAATCCATATGAGGCTTATTTTGGACTCATGTTAAGATATAATTTCCCTGCCACCTTATAGTCATCTTAATATTGGTCTACCAAAATTCAAGAGAATATTCTTTCTACTAAAGTATATCCTTAAGGCTCCTCAGGAGAATCCACTTAGAAGGCAGAAACCAAACGTATAACATTGAACATAGTTGATCCTACCCAAGATCCCATAACCACCCTAACCTAAAAGTTTGATAAGGTAACTTTCAAGATGATTCAAACATAGACTAATCTCTTGAAGAAAATAACAAGTATAGATAAGTATATAGTACAACAATCTAATTTTCCTCCAAGATACCAATAGAAAAATTATCAACCAGGAGGAAATAAAGGGTGGAATAAAAATATAAATCCCTTGAAACAAAGGGTACCAAATCCTGTCACTCCTGCTAACATGTTCAACCAAGAGGAAGTTCCTCGGTGCTTAATTACCTTGCAACAAACCACATAATGAATGGGAATCTCCCCAAAACCAATGGTTTGAAAACAATGAAGACTCTAGTGGCCCTGAAAGTTTAATTTTTGTTGAAGACCTTGATTACATATATAGCATCCAACAAAAACCCCATCTGGTCAAAAGAAGTGTTAGCATTGCTAGGTTTATGAGGATGACCATGTTGAAATCTATAGGTGAAGAAGCAAAAAAAAATCTTAGGAAAGATAAATACATTTAATACATGATAAGGAACAAATCCCTAGGGATTTTACAACCCAATGATTCTGAGCCACAAAGAAAACCATGGAGTAGGCCACCTCTACCTTTGAATACTAGTCCCCTTTCAAAGCTAATCAAGATTCCCTCACAAATGGACAAGGTGAAGAAGTGTCTTAATCTAGAAGCAAAAAAAGATATTATTTCCCTTTGTCCAACATGGAAAACCTATTTACCTAGCTAGAGTGGATTCCATAAAGAAGATTCATTTCCCAGATAGTAGAAAGTCCCTACGGTCATTCTTTGGTAAAATAAATTTTACTAGGAGGTTCATTCCAAATTTCACTAATATCGTTAAATTAAGGAGTATATATTTGAAGAAATATTGTTCTTTCAAAGGAATGATGATACTTGAAAATCATTTAAGAAGATTAAAGAAGCTATTGTGTCATCCCCTATCCTAGTTATCCTAGGTTATTCCAATGATTTCATCATATTTTCCTTCACAATAGAAGATACAACTCTCAGTGTACACTTGCAAAAGAACAAAGATAATATGGAACAACACCATTGTTTTTACAAGTAAAAGTCTTAGGGATGAAGAAGTGAAGTACATCATTATTGAAAAGTAATCTTATGCTCTTGGTCAATCATTAAAACATTTCAAAATTTATGTTAGGTAGTCCAAAATTGTAGTCTATGTCCCTTACCCAGTTGTCAAGGATGTCTTAGAAGAATAATATTGTCTACGAGTCATAGGCAAACGAGTGTCAAAGACTCTTGTGAGCTAGACATTAAAACAAAAAAAATCATAAAGGGACGGGGTTTCGCTAAAATGTTGATGGAAGGAAACTATACGGTTTTAGCAATAGATAGTGTTAACCAAGTGAATGTTGTCCTATATGAATTGGAAAATCTTGAGTGCTATTCAAACATTATTTATTATTTGAATAATATTTCAAATTTCTATTTGGAAACTATCTATTGCTAATATTTCATTTCCTAACCACTTGGTTGATCATAAAAGAAGGGAATTGAGATTGAAATATGTGAGATATGGTTGGATTCAGGGTGGTCTTAGTTGTAAAAGATTTTATGGAATCATTCTTGGATTTGTCAATAAAGATGAAGCTAAAAAACTAATAAAATAATTACATTTGAAATATTGTGGGGGGCATTATGCAACTCACACCATTGTGAATAAAATCATGAGAGAAAGGTACTATTGGGATACATTATTCATAGAGGTTCATGTTTTTTCACGTCTTTCCAACCATGTTAATCATTTGCAAGGAAACTAGCCCCTCGCATGGTACCTAAGGTTTCCCTAAGGTAAACATTGTTGAAAAACGAAATGCACACCTAATCCCAAGGGATTTAGGTGGATTTGATCTCATGACCTCCTTGAACAATACAACTTGTTAGAATATATATATTCTAATAATTTGTATTTTTCAAGGAGGTCACGAGATCAAATCCACTTAAGTTCCTTGGGATTAGGTGTGCATGTTGTTTTTCAACAATGTTTACATTAGGTACCACTCCCCTATTCAATTTCCTATGTTGTGTGCCTCACTCAATGTTCCTATTGGTTTAGGCGCTATAATATGTACCAATGAGTTTACATTCATTACCATATGTGCAATGTGAAGGGTTTGATATTTTCCTTGGAATA
>JASDQU010439683.1:86697-103186 GCA_032191745.1 Picea mariana | reverse complement strand
TAAGGTTCAGGGGTTATATTAGGGTTTATAAGAGTTAAAGGATATAAGGGCTAGGAGTAAGGGCCTATATTAGTTAGGGTTACAAGGGTTGGGATTATAAATCTTATAGGTTAAGGCTATATCAATGTTTATATGATTTAGGGGATATAGGGGTTGGGATAAGGCTCAAATGTCATGGTTAAAGGTGCTAGTGGTAATATTATGGTCTATAAATATTGGTGGGTGTGGTTTATAAGGGTTTCATGTTAAGGGTTATATGGGTTATATTGATTATGAGGTTTAGGGGTTACAGGTTCATAAATGTTAGGTTTGATAACTTATGGATGATGGGTTATAGGAGTAAAATGTTCATATGGTCTATAAAGAGTTAGGGACTATAATTTAGGGTGTTAGGGGTATGGGATTATAGGTTTTATAAATTACATGAGCTAGGGGTTATAGTGGTTAATTGTTAGCAACTAGGTAATATAGAATTTAGTTGTTATATGTGTTAGGTATTACATTACGTGTTAGGGTGGATAAAAGTTATAGTAAATATTTATAGGGACTAGGAATTTGGGGTTATAGGAGTTAAGTATTGATAATGGTTATATGAATTATTGATTATAGGGGTTATAAGGTTCAAGAGTTTAGTATTAAGTGTTATATGGGTTTGGGGTAATGGGTTATAAGGGTTCATAATGATAAGGATTATAGGATTTGGGGATGATTGAGGTTAGTTTTAATGTGGGTTAAGGTTGGTAGTGATAGGTCAAAGGGGTGAAGGGTATATATGTTATAGGTGTTAAGGATAAGGGGTTATAAAAATTAAGAGAGATAAAAGTTATATGCTTTAGGGGTGATAAGTGTTAGGTTTAATATAGGTTAAAAATTGTAGTGGTTAAAATGTATAGAGTTTATGGGTTACGAATTATATGTTATAGGGATTACAAGATATATGAGTTATATGAATTATGGGCTATGGGTTATGGAGGTAATGGATATATAGGTTAGGGGTTATACAAGTTTAGGGTCTTAAGGATTATGCAAGTTTTGGGTTTAGGGGTTATGGTTTAGAGGTTAGTTGTTAATAGAGATACAGTTTAGGGGTTACCACGACTAGTATTTATATGATTCAGGGATGACAGGAGTTAGAAGGGTAAGAAATTATAAAGGTTAGGGTGATAGGTTATAGGGGTCAATATTATATGAATTATGGGGATTAGGGGTGATAAGGTTATCAAGGTAAGGAATTATGAGGGTTAAGGGTGATAGGTTGTTGGGGTGAATGTTAAACTCACTTTGGGGTTGTGGGGTTACATTTGTTAGGGTTTACAAGTGTTGGGGAAAGGTGTTATATGAGTTAGTCATCCTATCTGTTAGGTGTAGAGTTTATAAAGTTTGAGGGTTATAGAGTTTATGGGTTATTAATAATAAGGGTTATATGGGTTAAGAGTCGTAGGGTATAAGGATTAGGATATAAGAGTTCAAGGTTATATTAGGAATGGTAAGTGTTTGGGGGTAGTGGTTGAGGGTTATAATGTTTATGGATTAACTTTTATAGGTGTTATAAGTTTTAGGGATTAGGAGTTGTAGTGGTTATGTCTTATATTATGGGTTATAATGTACCGTGGAAGTGGTTATTTTTTCTTGGATTCATATGGGTTAGGAATGAGATGTGTTATAGGGTTATGGATCAAAGGGTATAGGAATCCACTGTTCTTTTAGTTAGATGCAATAGAAGGTGTAAGGATTAGAGATTATATGTCTTTATAAATACCAAGGGTTCTATTATTTGTTAATGGGATATGGGTTATTGAGATTATAGATGGTAGGGGATAAGGAGGTTATATTAGGGTTTATAATCTTAAGAGGGTTATAAATGTTAGGGGTTATATGTTAACAATTACAAGGGTTTGGTTTATAAGAGTCTTAGCAGAAAACTATTTGAACATGTACAATTTCTAGTTTTAAGGTTGTTTTACATTAATGTTATGTAACTATTAAGGTGTATTATAAGGTACATGTATGTTCTATGTATGAAGGTAAGGAATATTAGATCTTAGTTTTCTTGTATAGAGTGTTAACAAAGGGAGGTCTTGTGTTAAAAAACTTTAAAATCCATGTGTAGACATAGTCAAACACCAAACGTTGGGTATACTAGGAAGATTTAAATAGGATTTATATCCACCACCTATTATTTGTATAATTGTGTCTTGATTCCTAGAAGTGTTAAAATTTTGTGTTCAATTTGAACATTTTTTCCTATATTGAAAAATTTTTGCATGTGGTTTTGGAGAGGAACTTGTCAACTAACTTGGAGTAAATTGTCAACCCATAAATTTTAAATACAAAATGCCATCAAGCGTCTTCTTCTTGCCACCAAAATCATGGGCCAAAGTCCCATGTTTTCGAACAGTTTTGATAAAGATGCTATAACAATGAAGAACATCATGTTCATTGAAAATTTGTTGCTACAATACTAAGACAACAATGATGACATTTATTGATCATTCCAGGTATATTTTTCATTCATGAGGCCAAAAGAATATCGGCTCATGCATATTTAGACCTTATTGCAACACTGATTGCATTAAGGTAACTTATTTTAACTATGTATTTCTCCATAAGAAAGAGAGAGAATTAACCTATGGTAGTCAATTTTCTTTTAAAAGAGATTAATAATAGTTTATACTTGCATTTTTAATGACCCAATTCTTCAGTGACATGGGTTCATAACCATATAGCGCTTTAAATTGGGTAATTTTGGAGGTAGAGTAATACATAATATCGTACCAATATTCCATTACATGGAACCACCTCACCCATTTCCTTTGTTTATCCCATGTGTACATTTGAAGATACCCCCTCATCCAAGAACTTATAAACTACCTTTGTTTAATGGTGATAGGTACTAGGCTTATTGTTTGATTGTCAAATTGTTTGTGCGAGTCATTTTTGAGTCCAGAATCCCCCCCATGCCATCAATGTATTTGTCTAGCCTAACCATGTCAATGCATGATTAATCACACAAGATTCAAGTTATTTTATGTCTTTGTTTTTTTCTCTCATCTAAGTACCCTTTTGAATGACACAGATGACACAGACGATGAATATAAAGAGTGGGTGTGTGAGTGATCTTTGAGTCTAGAAACCCTCCCATATCGTCAAGGCATGTGAACAATCTATCCATGTCAAATATTGGTGCATACAAAAACATTTTGAAAAAATTTCAATGTTGGCCCCATTCACAGGTCACTGTTTCCCATCATGTACTCTATCCCTAGTACAATGTCTTTTAATAGATTTTTCGTTTAAAATCTGACTGAGAAAATTAAAAATAAACAAGGACCAGAAGGGTCGATATATAGAATGGGTGTGTGGGTGATCTTTGAGTCTAGAAAGCCTCCCATATCATCAAGGCATGGGAACAGTCTATCCGTGTCAAATTTCAGTGCATAAAGAAACATTTTGAAAGAATTTCAATGTTGGCCCCATTCACAGGTTATTGTTTCACATCATGTACTCTAGCCCTAGTACAATATATTTTAGTTGTTTCCTTTAAAATATGACCGATATGCACATCCTCGCATCTAATACTGCAAGGGCATGCAATAAATTCGATAAAGAAGTACTTGGTTAATCACATAAGCTTCAAGTTATTTTATGTCTTTTTTTCCTCTCTCTCATTTAAGTACTAAGTTGGTCCATGTCCAAACGAATAATCTTTTTTTCAAAGAGACTAAGTCACAATCCCCTCTACCCACAAATGACCCTAAGAAGAAGTCTAAAAAAATTTCCCTAAAGTGCTTATGTTTGTTAAGATCATTAGAATAATTCGAGATGGAGCCAAGGGGGTTGGTGGGGGGACTAGCCATGGACAATAAAATGCCTTCTAATATTGAAATCAAATAATATATATCATTGCCTAAGTGTCAAGAAAGGAAATAAGTAAGAGAGGGTAAACAACTCACCATCAATGGGGTCTTTAGAGCAGGGACGACCTAAAAATTGGTTACAAAATTATCAATATTTCACTAAATTCTAGAGGGGTTGGGGGTGCCCACAAATAGTTATCCCTCAAATGAATGTTTTCAATTTACCAACCTAATGTTATGATGCTACAAGAAATTTTCCAACCTAATGAAGAGCTTTGTGTGCATTTAAAACTATAAAATTCCCACTCAATTATTTTTGGTCTTTTTCTTGGTTTTACTGTCTTGGCCTTTCGTCAAACAATTTGCCACTAAAATGTTTATAGAGGTTGTTATGAATTTACTCATTGTTGTAGAAATTTTATATGAACTCCTGATTTAAATAGGAAGGGTGCACTCTACATGAATTTTTAAAGTGAATTGGGTTAATATTCCCAAACCAGGACATGGTGGTGGATGACAATGTTAGGAAATCTGGAGATGTCATCGGGGGCCTGGGAAGAGTTATATTTTCTTTTTAACGACTTTACCACCCTGAAATTGGTTCAACCGAAGATAGGGTCCAACTTCTAGAAGAGAATCACACGTCTTGCAATGTTTGGTCCCCCCTCAACAACCATTAAAAATATGGAGAACCAGGTACCATCCATGCCCGATCGTACTCATATCTACCTCCTTGGATTTTTCAATGTCCACTAGGTTAGCGATCTTGATGAGATAATATCTACCTTGCACTACTTGTTTTATCTTGGATCTGGCCCAATTTGTTAGTGCTCTATGAAGAAACAAGTTGTTATTCTCTTATCCACTAATGACAACTATGCTAGTGAAGTTCATGTCAGGAAGCATCTTCCCTGGATACAAATGATGCTTGATCAACTTGGTCTTCCTCCACAAACTCATTCCACATTTTTGAAAATCAAAGTACCATTGAGCTTATTCATCATCCAATGAATCATTAGAAGACAAAACACATGGATATTTGGATGCACTAAATTTGGCAACCTCATGCTCAAGGACATCTTGTGTGGATCTTTGTTCCTTTAGTAGATCAACAAGTAGATATCTTCACCAAATCTCTTCTAGATCCCTCCTAAACCCCTGTAACTATAATTTTTAATAATATTACGTACAACCATTATTACCGAGTAACCATCTAACCCCTAAGAACCTATGGAAATTAACCCTTATAATCACTATAATTTATTTCCCCAAAGGAATTTGACTCATAACCACAACAATTTTTAGAATCCCAAACCCCTAAACACTTAAAAATTTAACCCTAATCTTTAACCCTTATAACGCCAAACATGTACATTAACTATTACATCTATCCATTACTAGTACTAGTCTATCACCTATGTTAACCCTAATCACTTATAACCTCTATAATTTCTAACTTATAAACCCCAAATAGCTAAAGCCTAACTTATTAACCCTAAGAACCTAATACCTAATACCTAAAGCCTAACTTTTCGTCGATAGTATAGAAAATTCCTCGCAAGATTATTTACATTCATCTCTATGGCGATGATATCAAATGATGCTTGGATTCATTTCATATTTGGTTTATCAACTTGAAATCTCAATTTTATACTTTGCAAGCTAGATGGACCTTCAGTCAAATACAAATATGAAACTTGGAATCATTAACATATCTACTAGAACATATGAAAAATAGGGTTTATGGTTTCCATGATGAATTGATGATGGAAGAAAGTGGGCCTTTCAATCAAATTTGAGTCCAAAAACCCTCCCATATCGTTAAGGCATGCGAATAGTCTATCCATGACAAATTCCAGTGCATACAGAAACTGTTTGAAAACATTTCAACGTTGGCCCCATTCGCAGGTCCATGTTTCCCACCTCTAGTATCTTGATGGTGTTGATTAAGAAATCAATGAAATAGGGGTATTTTTCATCACAAATATGATGCATATACATTGTATATACATTAATGTAGAACCTGAAAGAAAAATGAAGAAAGACTGACGAAAGCCTAAAATTTGCATGTACCAAATTGGGTACTCCGAAAGAAAATTAGGGTATATGGTTTACATGATGAATTGATGATGGAATAAAGTGGGTGTGTCACTCAAATTTTAGTCTAGAAACCCTCCCATATCATTAAGGCATGCCAATATTCTATCCATGACAAATTTCAGTGCATACAGAAACTGTTTGAAAAACTTTCAATGTTGGCCCCATTCGCAGGTCCTGTTGCTGGTGTCTAGTCCTCGTGCAATTTTTGTTCCTCGTTCCTCATTCCTTGACCATGGTGTAGTCCCAAATATCCATTATTTTTGTACAAAATTACATACTAATGGCATAAAATTATCGATGAACTTTTTTCGTCGACAGTATAGAAAATTCGCCGCAAGATTATTTACATTCGTCTCTCTTGCAACGATATCAAATGATGATTGGATTCATACCATATTTGGTTTATCAACTTAAAATCTCAATTTTATACTTTGAAATCTATCTGGACCTTCATTCAAATACAAATATGAAACTTGGAATCATTAACATATCTACTAGAACATATGAAAAATAGGGTTTATAGTTTCCATGATGAATTGATGATGGAACAAAGTGGGTGTTTCAGTCAAATTTGAGTCTAGAAACCCTCCCATATCATTAAGGCATGTGAATATTCTATCCATGAAAAATTTTAGTGCATACAAAAATGTTTGAAAAAATTTCAACGTTGGCCCCATTCGTAGGTCCATGTTGCCCGCCTCTAGTATCTTGATGGTGTTGATTAAGAAATCAATGAAATAAAGGGATTTTTCATCACAAATATGACATAGATACATTGTATAAACATTAATGTAGAACCTGAAAGAAAAATGAAGAAAGACTGACGAAAGACTAAAACTTGTGTGTACTAAATTGGGTACTTTGAAAGAAAATTAGGGTTTATGGTTTACATGATGAATTGATGATGGAAGAAAGTGCGTTTCTCACTCAAATTTGATTCCATAAACCCTCCCATATCGTTAAGGCGTGAAAATAGTCTATCCATGACAAATTTCAGTGCATACAGAAATTGTTTGAAAACATTTCAACGTTGGCCCCATTCGCAGGTTCCTGTTGTGGGTGGCTAGTCCTCGTGCAATTTTCGTTCCTCATTCATCGTTCCTTGACCATGGTGTAGTCCCAAATATCCATTATTTTTGTATAAGATTACATACTAATGGCATAAAATTATCAACAAATGTTTTTCATCGATAGTATAGCAAATTCATTGCAAGATTATTTACATTCGTCTCTCTTGTGATGATATCAAATGATGCTTGGATTCATTTAATATTTGGTTTATCAACTTGAAATATCAATTTGATACTTTTCAATCTAGCTGGACCTTCATTCAAATACAAATATGAAACTTGGAATCATTAACATATCTACTAGAACATATGAAAAATAGGGTTTATGGTTTCCATGATGAATTGATGATGGAAAAAAGTGGGTGTGTCAGTCAAATTTGAGTCCAGAAACCCTCCCACATTGTTAATGCATGTGAATAGTCTATCCATGACAAATTTCAGTGCATACAGAAACTGTTTGAAAATGTTTCAACGCTGGCCCCATTCGCAGGTCCATGTTGCCCACCTCTAGTATCTTGATGGTGTTGATTAAGCAAACAACAAAATAGATGAATTTTTCATCACAACGATGATGCATATGCATTTTATATACATTAATGTAGAACCTAAAAGAAAAATGAAGAAAGACCGACGAAATCCTAAAACTTATGTGTACCAAATTGGGTACTCTGAAAGAAAAATAGGGTTTATGGTTTACATGATGAATTGATGATGGAAGAAAGTGGGTGTGTCACTCAAATTTGATTCCAGAAACCCTCCCATTTCAACGTTGGCACCATTCATAGGTCCCTGTTGCTGGTGTCTAGTCCTCATGCAATTTTCATTCCTCGTTCATCGTTCCTCGTTCCTCGTTCCTTTACCATGGTTTAGTCTTTGAGATCCAGTATTTTTGTATAAAATTACATACTAATGGCATAAAATTAGCGACGAACATTTTACGTTGATAGTATAGAAAATTCATTGCAATATTATTTACATTCGTCTCTCTTGCGACGTTATCAAATGTTGCTTGGATTCATTTCATATTTGACTTATCAATTTAAAATCTCAATTTGATACTTTTCAATCTAGCTAGACCTTTAGTCAAATACAAATATGAAACTTGGAATCATTAACATATCTACTAGAACATATGAAAAATAGGGTTTATGGTTTCCATGATGAATTGATGATGGAACAAAGTGGGTGTGTCAGTCAAATTTGAGCCCAGAAACCATCCCATATCATTAATTCATGAAAATATTATATCCATGACAAATTTTAGTGCATACAAAAACTGTTTGAAAAAATTTCAACGTTGGCCCCATTCGCAAGTCCATGTTTCCCGCCTCTAGTATCTTGATGGTGTTGATTAAGAAATCAATGAAATAGAGGGATTTTTCATCACAACAATGATGCAGATGAATTGTATATACATTAATGTATAACCTAAAATAAAAATGAAGAAAGACCGACGAAAGCCTAAAACTTGTGTGTACTAAATTGGGTACTCTGAAAGAAAATTAGGGTTTATGGTTTACATGATGAATTGATGATGGAAGAAAGTGGGTTTGTCACTCAAATTTGAATCCATAAACCCTCCCATATCATTAAGGCATGCCAATAGTCTATTCATGACAAATTTCAGTGCATATAGAAACTGTTTGAAAACATTTCAACATTGGCCCCATTTGCAGGTCCCTGTTGCCAGTGTCTAGTCCTCATGCAATTTTCGTGCCTCGTTCCTTGTTCCTTGACCATGGTGTAGTCCCCAAGATCCATTATTTTTGTACAAAATTACATACTAATGGAATAAAATGTCCCATAGAAAGACCAAATTAATATCTGCTACATAAGTCTTTTGTCTTTTTTCAATGACTATGTAACGAATCTCAATTCTAAGAAGATTCAAATAGGTAACAATATTGATGAAATCTTATACGATCATGATGGTATAAAAATGAAAGAGCTTCTCTTGGTTTCAAGAATAATTTATCCTCTACTGAAAAAGGCCAACCACGTGAAGGTGGAAGCTCACATGGACCCTCCCCTCCCCCTCACATCACTCTCAATTGATCCCCAAAACCCAATCTATAAAATATAAAATAATCGAAAGAAATGTCCCATTAAGATTCATGCATAGAAACTACGAAAACAAAAATGAATGAATTTACATGAAATTATGTGTTTCTAAATGATATTTTTATTCTACCACGTACTTTACTATATTGACAACTATTTTCAGGTTTCAAATAATAATTAAACAACATGTAACCTAGGATATAAAAACGTCGCATAAAACTTAAAAACATGTAATTAACCCATGGCATTAAAGGTAAATTATTTTAAGAGAACAATGCATACAAATTAAAATATTATATAGTCACATACCTAATCCAACCTCAACATCTATGTAATCATCCTTATTCTCTATCTTGATCTTCTTCATTGAACTTGACATCTGTATCATCATTTGGTTCTGAAATGACGTTGAAAGGATTGATGATATCATCATCATCATCAATGTCATTTTCGAGCATATTTTCATCGACATCATCATCAGGAATTGCAATATTGTCTCCAATGCCTAGATCATCTTCTTCATCTGTTGACCCTCCATGATCTTCCAGCTCTGTCTGATATTCTTTCGAATCATCTTCTTGATCTTCAATATCATATTCTTCTTGTAAATGAGTATACTTAATTGACCTTCCTCTTCAATCATATCTAACAACAAATCACCAATCCCTTTCACCTGGAACATTTGAGTAAAAGACCTATTCACATTGGCTTGGAAAAACATAGCGATCATGTCCTCTTTCAAACATCATTGTTTTAATCATTGGAAATCCATTGGCATGTTTAATAATAGTTCTTTCCTCATCACGTTCGTGCATTCGTAACCTATACCATTTGACATCGAGAAAAACTAATTTGATGGAATTAAAGTCACACTCAAGTATATCGTTTAAATACCCATAGTATCTATTTTCAGATTCTTGGGGATTTCTGTCACTCCTAGAAGAAACATTAGTAATCTGGAATACTGCAGTTATCCCACTATCAAAAGTTTTCATTGTTTCATCCAATTGTTTGATGTGAAATTTACAACCATTACACCACATAGACTTGTGGTGTTTCAACTGCAATATGTCAGATATGTAAAAAATGCATTGTCAATTAATAAATTAACATATATTTATATAACTTTGAAAGTATCTGAAAAATCCAGTACACATGTAGTCACATTAGTATAATATAAAATAACTGAATAAAATGGGTGAAATTGCTTACCTGTCCATCTTTCAAACCATATGCTAGATCAATTTCCCTATGCGTAACATTGGAATCTCCATTATGACGAGCTTCTCTAATCAATTCAGATAGTCGTTGCCATGATAACCTACCTCCATTATGTTGTTTACATCTTTCAATCCATACATTCATCCAGTCAAGATTGTTTTCAATGTATAAATGCAGTGCATCCCACTCTAGAGCAACTGAATCAAAAAAACATAATTCACCAATATTAAATATTAGTTATAACACACAATATGCAGGTAATTATAAATATTTATAATTTATGAAATAAATTGTATTAATATATTAATGAGTATGATCATATACATAAAAATGAAACTTTATATGTATTATTAATATAAATTTTTACAATTATTAATATATTACCTCTCATTTTTTCATTATACCTTTCCCCAATAGATGCTCCTGGTCTTCAAATTTTTTGATGGAGTTCACATCCCAAATGTGATCCACTGCATGCATAGTCGACACTACAAATTTAGGAAGATACTGACTAATATACACCATGGATTGATATACCATATATCTCTCCACCATATAACCCTCAGGACATGCTCTTTGTCTAACCAACACCTTCAATGATTTCAAGTGCCTCTCCACCATCCACATTGACCTTGTGTGAATAGCTCCACAAATTTCAATCTCCTCAACTTGGTGTATGAGGCAGTGTTCTTGTGCATTGAAAAATGTAGTAGGTATATACTTTTTCATTTCACACATTAGATGAGGAATTTCTCTCTTCCAATACTTTATATCATCTTCATGGATTTCTTTCAATGACAACCATCTACATGAGATTGTGACACAAGAAAATAACATGTTTCAACATAACATAATATAATATATTACATTACATTACAAGTAAAACACGTGTCATGAGTAAAACAATAATTTGAAAGAACAGTTTACATATAAATCACAACTACGTCTTACCTCATGTATTTTCCAAGATCATATATAACTTGTTTGAAGTTGTTGTCAAAGTCATTTGGGAGAGATAGCGGTAGAACATACTGTAACAACAAATGAATCGTTATTTGTTTCGACCAAAGTAGACAAGCAAAAATAAAAAAAATAAAAGATCTATAAAGCCAATATATATAAATATGTATACCAAAATTATTACCTTAATGAAGGTATGCCAATCATGTGTTTTTTCCCCACCAAATTCACCTTTCTTCATTAAGATATTTTTTATGTTTGAAGGAAAACCCGTGGGAAATTTAATTCTTTGAATGACCTCTTTTACATCATTTCTTTGTTTCTATGTTAATAACCATGGAAGGTTATTTCGGTCTGGTACTCGATCTGATCTATTTGAATATTGGATCACACTTTGCATTGCATGATTGGCTTCCTGAATGTCAGTACAAATTTTGACAATTTTGTCTTTGTCCCTCCTACCATCTATGATTCGCCATAACGTTTCAGTCACATTCTTCCTTATATGCATTGTATCAAACAAATGAGCTATTTTTAGCTCCTCATAGTAGGGCAACCTCATGAATTGAGCGGGATAAAATTTCATTCCTCGTGGAAGCCCATTATTAATACCTTCATGATGATTGCGGCCTTCATGAAGCATAAAAGAAATCACAAAAATAATTATATCAAATACGATAAAATAAATTCAATGATTAAAATAAACATTCAAAACATTACATGATCTATGATACATTATGAAATTGAGTACCTTGAAAATTTCTATTATATTCCAACCTCCATAGGTGAGGTGTCATTCTTCGTGGTTTTAAACCAGTCTCTTCTTTCCCATTGAAAATATTTTTTTCAGTAGTATGATACCTATGGTTCTTAGGAAGAAGGTGCCTATACTCATAAAACACCATCTTTCATAAACTTTTTGAATGAATATACTTCATCTTAGGGCCACAAACTGGACATGCAAATTTACCCTTTGTTTGAAGACCTGCAACAAATGGATTAATGTCAATTATACGATAAGATTATTTAAAAAGTAAACATACACCATGATAACATTAAAATATTATATAGTATTAAAGAGAAATATTGTAATGCTTATAGATACCAAAAAAATGTGTTAGTCCAGGTTATCATGAATTGTCCATAAAAGTATTCCACGGAATTTAAATTTCTTCTCCCCGATTGGTTTATATATGCCATGCATTGTGATGCCAACCCATAAATTTAGTAGCTCATTGATAAGAGGCTCGATATATACATTCATATATTTAACTTGGTACTTACTTAATTGTTTGAAATTACACATAATTACTAAAGGAATGATATCATGTAATATATATAATTAAATAATTAAACAAAAGATATTATTTAAAAATTGAAACAAATGAAAATGTTAAATCCAAAAAATTAATGTAAACAAATACCTGGNCTTTATTGACATCCAAGGAGGAATGTTATTGTTGATAACAAAAATAGGCCACACTAAGTAAATATACCTAAGCTCTCTGAATGGATTGACATGGTTAGCTGCCAATGAAAGCCTAACATTATGAGGTTCATCTTTGAAATCTGCCCATTTTTCCTCAATTTCCCTAAATGCAGAACCATCGGTAGACATTCGAAGAACACCATATTCACTACTGTTACGTGCATGGTAATCCATAAATTGTGCTATGATTTCACACCTGAACAATTGTTGCAAACATGGAATTGTGGGAATATGACGAAGAACCTTTCGAGGCACCCTTTTTGTTACTTGATTGGTTTGATATCTACTGATAATACATTGCAGACATTCAGTTTTTGAAGCATGTTGTCCATAATATATAATATGGTCATTAGGACATGCATCTATAGTTTGATAATCCATTCCCATGTCTTTCATAATGGAATGCAAACCTCGATATGTGTGAGGTAAAATATTTGACGATGGTAACAAAAATTCACCTAACAATATACAACATAACAAACAACCAGTTAATGTAAGAATATTAAACGTAAAAATGCATTCTTATTTTACACATTAATTAACACAAAAAACAAATATAAAAAAATCAGCATTTATGTATAGTATGAGATGAAACATATTACATACCTTAGTATCTATGTCATACAAGTGTTCGACAAATTATTCATAACCTTTAAGGTCACCAACAACAATGTAGCGGAGAGAAGATTTGCTCTTGATCCTTCTGTTGGGCTCTAAAGATGTCCTAAAAAAAACCTTAGTTTAACATTAATTTATCAACCCAAGGATTCATCTTTTATCTCAAGAACATCAACAAATTCTATGCAGATAGATTGTAGAGGATAAAATCGTGTAGCTAAAGAAAACTTGAGTTTATCCACAATCAAGTTCCTCAAATGCTCATTTAAAGATTCTAAGATTGAGATCTTACTTAACAGAGTTTAAATCTAATTGCTAACATGTTGTGAATGAAAAGGAACTAGCTAACCTGCAAAATTCATTTAACTGAAAGGCAATGATTGAATCTGAGTAAAGACTTGCAGAATTAACTATTAACTAGGAATCAAATTGCTGGAAAGGAAATAGTGAATTATTCTAATGGAAAGAAACTGCAATTGTAACTTTAACTGAAAAGAATGACAATTGTAACTTATTCCAAAGGAACAACAAATGTGAATCTTAAATAAAAGAAACTGCGCGTATGAAAACGTGAGGAACTGTCAAGAATAAAACTACAGTAATGGAAATTAGAATCAACAATCATTAACACTCAAGAGAGATATCTATCTTCTATATGCAAACCGTATGAAATCATTAACATGCTTATGCATTCATCTTAACTATTGTGAAAATGAATTGAATCGTAAAACATAAATCAAACTGATACAATTACATCTTTAACAATAGCTCCTTTAGACTGGGTCCTTGGTCCTTAGAAGCACTGCTACTAGAAACTCAGTATATAGAAATGGTGAAAACGATCAAATCTTTTATTAACTTCATAGCTGGTACATTATTCACAAAAAATGTTTGTGCAGAGTAACTCTAAGTCTGAATACTTGAACACAATTCTTAGATTGTATTTTAGGATCTATTATCCTCTATATATACAATAATCTGAGTAAATCAAGCCATCCTAATGATCGGAAGATCCTCATGATTCTTTACTATTATAAAGTTACAATATGGAAAACCGAATCATCTTTAAAGTTGTTTTTGTGCCAAAAGTCCTTAACCTCCAATGGCTCATGCATCTTCAATATTTCCTTTGCTACTTCGGTTTTGAAAATATTTAACCAATCTTGTAACAAAATCAAACAATTCCAACCGTATTTTAGAATCTATTCATCATGACTTCAATAATATCACTAGAAGACATATTAATCATTTTCTATTCTATTTATCCCTAATTAATAGCAAAGTCGCTCAAGATTGTATCACGAACTGTGGGAATAAGGAGGATATTTGTACCTTTTTCATAACCCAACATACCCCCCAACTTACCTTCTTGCATGTCCTCATGCAAGCTAAGATATTACATGTAAAGAAGTGATGTTGTAAGGAGGGAAAGTTGGTTCACCAGGTCTCCTGAACCCATTACTTCTTTTGAGCTCTTCAAAAGAAACATCCTCCCTTTTCTTGTTAATTTGATAATCCTTATGGTAACTTTCTGGAGGAAACTAGAGGATAGGGGGATTATACCTGCACCTGATCCAAGCAGGTCCCTCCTCCAGGAGTAGCCTAGAATAACTTTCCACTCTATAGGTAGCTGCAAAGAAATTCCTGAACCTAAAGGGCTCTCTAATTTTGACTTCATTGGAGGATGCATCCCATCTCACCTTATGATCTAAAATTGAAGAAGACTTGAAATACTTGAAGTTATTGCAATGTAAATGTTATGTGTTTAAAGAAAATGGATCAGTTTGCAACACATAGATTAAAGGATTACTCAGGTAAAATACACATAGACAATAGCATAATCAATGAACATAAGCACATAAACACAACAATTTGATAAAGGAGTTCACCCCTCTCTTGGGCTACATCTCCTGGTCCAGCTTCCAATGGATCATTATTATTAATTTCTCAAAGTGCTCAAAAACATGTCTTACAATGCTCAAACTAACAATTCGACTGCTCCAATGGCTTCAGAGCGTCCAAAAACCCCTGTCTGGGCTCTTTCGACACCTCAATCGGTCTAAAAATGAAGAAGTTAGGCCTCCTAGAAGTCTCCCTCTTCAAGCTTATTGTCTCTGCATCTACAAATTGCACCCTTCTTGTTTGAACCTGGCTAACACGCAAATTTAAGCGTGAAAACCCAGCACCGAGCGAAACCACACCAACGGTGCAAATCGTAGGATGGTTAAGGGTGCACCAGCCCCTAACCACCTAGCACCTGGGTGTATTGGTCATGTGACCATGCGCATTTGGCAAAAAGTGGTTAAGTCATTACAAAACCGTGTAACTCCCTCCGCGCTCCAGGTCATGGGCATATGGCGTAATATATAGAAACCATGGGCTATGTGTTATAAACCTACGTGCCAATGGTCGGGCTACAATATATATAGCATGGTCATATAGCAACTCAAATGACCACGGGCCGGGGCTAAGCCCCAGCCTGACCCCGCCCATACATACAACATATGAAATTGAAATACATTAAAATACATAGGTATAACAAGAACCATGCAGCGGTATAGTGGCCGAGTGGATGTTATGAAGTCTTTACATAGTGGGGAAGGTCCGGGGATCGAACCCCGCGGACTCCCATAATTTTACATACAACCAATTAGCCAATTCTGGGGTGCCACATGGCAGCCCACGATTGGGTCATGTAGCACCCAATCATTGCTCAGAAAATTGCCACGTGTCGACATCTGATTTGAAAACTATCAACCAACAGATGCTTGCCACATCACTTCTGTACGATCGTACGGTCCTGCCACATCAGACAGTACAGACTGTACGGTCTGTACAGTCAACATCATTTTTTTTTACCTGTTTGACTTGACTAACAGATCGCTATATCTCTCGCTCCTAACGTCCATTTGAGACGAAACGAGTTGCGTTGGGTTCGTAATGACGAAGCCTATGCTCTCGTCTGGTTTGAAGAGATTCTAAGCACTTTGATTTTTTGAGCAAAATTTGATCCCCTGATCACACCTCCCCATTGGGAAGCTTTTGGACCTCCAAAAGACTATTTTCAATCTATGTGAAGATGAGGGTAAATTTCCCTCACCCTTCCAACCTCA